>JAQGAW010004396.1:0-10957 GCA_034698025.1 Phthiracarus crinitus | reverse complement strand
ACAGTTCCAATTGATCCGAACCAAATTAAATTTGGATCAATTGGAACTGTTAACAATATATATGTCGTTTGAAAGCTCGCAATTAGAGGAATCGTTTGGAAAAAGTCTTAAGCAAATCAGTTGAGCGGTTCAAGAATGGCAATTTGATGGCAAATTAATATAATAGAAAATTTTAGAACGTAGTTTTTGGTGTTCCTCTTTTTCTTGTAGGTCGCGCTAGTATTATATAATCTTATTTAAAACAAATTTTCGTATCAGTTTTCCCTGATCTCTGAAAAAAGGCAACATCTAAAAGCAGTGCAGTGCTGCAGTAAAACTTGTTTAAAATATTTTCTAATTGAAAATAAGATTAAAATTATTAATTAATTGGTATTGTATTTATATTAATACAATATAAGTATTGTATTATTGTATTATATTTCGATTCTATAATTATTTGTAAACATTAAATGGTACTAATTTTATTTATTTTTATTTAATTAAACATTAAACTGGAAATAAAAATCTAAAACTCTCTTACTATATATTCAAAAGTTTCAAGTTTATGTCTAAATTAAATAAAGTACATCTTCTTTATAAAAAAACATCTCTTTATAGTGAACATGTATTACAATTATATTTTATAAACTTTTATATTTTTGTTTTGTAAAATAATTACTTTTAAGGGTTCATAGTATAGACGTTTTACTGTATAAGATATAACAATCATTTCAAAAGTATGTAATTAATATTAATTAAACAATATATTTTAAAATTTATAATATATAATTATTTATTTAACAAAATATTAAAGTTGGGTTTTAAGGGTTTATCTTCTTTTATGTTTAAAATTTTTTAAAATAAAAATAGAGGTTTTATAATAAGACTATAAAATATTGAAATGAATTTTTCGTTGATTACGTTGAATATATTGTTCAATAATTGTTTTATTATGTTTAACTTTTTTCGGTTAAATAATGATTCTTTTAATACTTAAAGAATTATCGATTTGCATAAATAAGAGTTGGATTAATTAATAATATTATATTACTAATATCAGATAACCTTACTTTAAAAATTAGTGGTAAGTTTTGAACTTCGTTTCAAATATATTTTCTTCCTGCAAAAATATTTTAATAAAAACACATTTTAAAACTTTTTTTCAGAACTATAGTTTTAGCCCGACTTCGTCGGAAGGAAATGGTTTACATTAGAATGAAAAGCCTGAACCACACCACGACCCACAAATACCCAACGACTACATCTTTATTTCGTTAATTATTGAGACAAGTTTAGAGAAGGATTTAAAATTCTTAAAGTCTTATAATAGATCGATGCTCTCATAATTATTACATCGATTTATGTCCAATTTTTTAATGATTTAAACGGGTCATAAATTCTGAATGAAATATATTTCAATTTTTGAAGATATTTTTCTGTGAATTGTTTTATTTCAGTTAAGTTTGATAAACTTTCTTCATCAAAGGATAAAATTTACAAATTTTACCAAATGTTTTATAATATTAAAACTTGTATCGTAATTAATATTTAACTTTATTCAAAATGATTAGCAAAACTAACAAATTGTTTTTCATTTATCCTGTAATTACCAATGATATCAATATTAGTACAAAAATAACAGAATCCGAAGAAAAATTATTAAAGTATTTAAACGGTAATAAAGTATTCAATAATAATACAAATTTGTAGGTTAGGTATTGTTCTCCATATTATTGAAATTTTTTCTGCAAAGCCTTTGTATAATAAGCTATCATACGTAAATAATTTCTGATAACAAAATTTCTATTATTACTTTGAATATACTCTTCAATAATGGTTTTATTAATATTTGCTTCATTTGAATAAATATTGATTCTTCTAATACTTAAACAATTATCAATAAATGATATGACATTAACGGTTGTGATTCCAGTTTTTCTGCTATTTCTTCTATTCAAAAACTAACATCCAATTTTGAAAACCAATAAATTCTTTAACTTTTCTAAATGATTCATAATTAAAACTTCAGTATGTTTTACTGTAACATCAATATCAATATATATTTTAAAAGATTTTAGTTGCGTTAAATAAATGTGAATATTTTCGAGCTCTATTCCATTATGATTTGAATAATAAACTTCTATTTTCAAATGAGTTAAATGAACGCAGTTTTTCAAAAATTTAAAATTTCTGAATTTATGAAAAACTACAAGAGATAACTTTTCTAGTGATTTAAAGCCAATAATAAATGCTTTAAAAGTCCATCACATAAATTTTAAATCCATTTAAACGAAAACAATTCAAACCAACCAGTTTTATTAACTGAAGAGCAGAAGACTGATCGACACATTATAAGATACAGAAAAGATATTAAATGTTTTTAAATGTTGCAAAATGTTTCAATAAATCAAACTCTAACTCGTTATCATCAAAAACAACAAATGAATTCAATTGGTTTTTAAAATGATCTGCAAATTTAATAAATCGTTCATCTTTAATATGATAATTACCGATACTTTTGATATTATTGCCAATAATTTAATTTTCCACTAAACAACTTTCATAGTATTTTTCAATATCCAAATAACGTAATCATTTAAGTTTCGGACATAACTGTATTAAAGTTGAAACCATATCTGCATTTTGTTCGTCATATATTCAAATCGATTTTAATTTTTTAAAATTTTGTTCAACAAATAGTTTCCAACAATTGAGTGATAAATTAGACTTATTATACATATCTAAATGTGTTATGTGTTTACATGATTTAGTAATTAAAATAATTATCTAATCGCTAATACATTCGCAATTAATAATTAAATGATTAATATTCAAACACTTATTCATCACAAGTTTTAAAATAAAATGGAAATGTTTTAAGAACAGTGAATGAATAATAATACTTATATTATGAAGTGTTTCACAACATAAGTTTTGTCTGTTTGAATACAAGTCTTAGCTTAAGATTCACATTTTCATCCATTTGGCACTCATTTCACTCCGGAAAATCCCAATCATTGTTTATCAAATATTCATACAAATTTTTAACATTTCTAAACTTGTTAAAATAATGCTACGCAGCGTCAAATTTGATAATACCCTTTAAAGGCCCAATCAAATGGATTATACCGTGATATGTATTATACACATCAGTTTCTGGTTTAAACCAGTAATTTTCGCGAATGGCAAAACTACGGCGTTCGTCTCTTTCGATCTCACACACAAAATATAGAAAATAAATTAATTAATTATACAAATAAAGATATAATTATAAATTATTTTGAGATAACTTACAGGATCTGACATTTTTGTCAGTTAACCCAAAAGGAGTCTCATCTTCAATGTATCGTTTACGATCGTCCATGATTTTCAAATAATTTTTTAACGTTTAACGAGCATCCCTATCGACGCTATGAATCGTTAGCCTGAATTTTCCTGGACGCTTGAATGTGTCGCTAACCTAGTCTTGAATTTCAGTTACGGTTCACAATAATGTTAGATACCGAAGCGATAATGTGTTATTGTAATCTTGTTGCGCCGTGTTTTGGAAATCAAGCCCTGTGTCTATCACTTTAATATCGTATTCACGTAGTATTCCTTTTGTTAGACCTGCCCAAGGCAATTCTTGTGTCTTGTTATGTACCAAATGACATTTGCCTCCTAATAAATTAATTGAAAAAATAATTATATTATAATGTGATTCTAATCACAATAAAATAAAATTAAATAAATATTTTTACTCAAAACAGTTCGTTTGTGTTCGTGAAACAATTTCGTAGATATGACAAGTTTCATCTGAACCACTAAACTCTCAGACAAGTCAGAGCCGTCGGTAAAAATGCGGATTATATTGTTAATGTATGTGTGATACCACACTTGAATGTTACCGACTTGCGGACTCGCCATAAGTATAACCTCAATAGAGTGATTGCCACCAATACCTTTGGCTCCCTCGAAGTCCATCGAAATTAGTTTTCGTGTTCTTTTTCCTTCGGTTTGCAATCGTATGAACCAATGTTGCTCATAATCGGGGCAATACTTAACTAAACGACAGTAACAATCCATATTTACGCCCATATTTAGGAGTAATAAAAATTGATAAGCTTAAGAAATCCCAATTATTCTAAGCTTCGAATCGATTGTTGTTGTCGTAATTTCCATGATTTTACAAATAAGGCTTTTATTGAGTCAGAACATTCATACTTACGGTGCGCTCCATAACAGAACAAGCAATAATAACATTGCTCGCGTTTGTGCCAATCATTTTCCACAATATTGTCGACGAGTTCCGGGAAATTGAAGCAAATGTCGCACACATATTCGTGTTGCAACTCTTTATAATATTTGAGATTCACTATTCTATGAGTTGCTCTTTTCTTAATTAACTCCAACATCTGTTGATACGAATTCGCATTGTAGCCTACAAGCTCGGAAGTTTTGAATATAAAATTGCTGGAAGTACCAAATACTTTAACAACTGCTTTTGTCCCCAAATGTAATACAAAACATCTTTATAATGCAGATAATCGACAAGTAATTCGGAGAAATATTCAATTTTTGTCCTCAATTGCCCCTTTCTTGATGGAAATTAGAATTTTGTATGATTCTCGTCCTGCATATTGGTTGACAATTCAACCCAATTAATGTTAGGATTAGATCGAACTTTATTGTGTAACGTTTCGATATCATTATATGGTACTCTTCGATTTTGGTACTTTCTGACAGACGCTCTAATCTTTAATGACTCTTACTTCGTTGTTATATTTCATCTAATTTCCTCTCTTATACATTGGATAATTATGATACATAGGCTTACTCTTAACCGTATCCATTTCGCTGATGTCTTCAGGCGATTCATGGCCACCTGATTGGCACCTATTCTTATCATAATATGACTTTTGTTGAGACTGTGGCTTTGTTTGAGTAACATTAAAACAACTTTTCATTGAATCACGATTATTGAATTGTTTATATTGAAGTGGCTGTTAGACCGACACTTAAACAACAGTATCCGAGTCCTTTATTGGCCGCACCACTTCTTTCGGACGCACTTTTATACGCTCATTATATTGTTGTTGAATCCTCGGCTCAAAAGCGTCTGAAAGAGACAGTATATGAAGCCTCGCTATGCGATCCCTTATTAATGGATCTAATCCATTAAACCATTCACTATAACTATTACGCTCAACTGAATCATCGCATTTCTTTAATGGCGATAGATTTGATAGATTTATGAAATTTTGTATCGGCTTAAGATGTTTTTCTTGGGTTTGGACAGTTAGAAGTATTGAGAAGAAGGCGGCAAATACATTGATTTTGTCACCGATCTCTTCTTGCATTAAGAAGCGCATCTATTTTATAAATCAGTTTTGATTGCTTGACGCTCTGATTAGCACCTAAAGAAATATAAATATTAATTAAAGAATAAAAATATTTAATATAATAGTATTACTTGTTTAACGGTTTATTTCATGGTGCCACTTATTGCTGTGTCTTCGCTTTGTTTTATGTTGCGATCACTTATCTGTGACACAACTACCGGAACGAGACTAATGTATGCATCACTAGCATTAGATGCGACCATTCGCTTGTTATGCACTTCTCTTAATTTGTTTACTGTATTTGTCAACATTCCAATTCAATTGGTTGATCCATAAATTCGCGTTCGCTTTTGATTTACTGCATCGGCTAAAAAATATAAATAAAACTATTTATTTTTCTAACAAATAAAATAAACTTACTGTTTATTTGTTTTTGAATAATGATATCTGTAAAAGTTTGCGGACAATAATTGTTTGTGTTGTAGGTTCCTTCATTACGTTAGACATGCTTTTGTCTTATTATTCACATAATAAGATATTGTGTTATACCACAATCAGTTATCTTAATTTACTTATAGTCTATTAATATAACTATAAGATAATTATTGCATAAATACGCATCGCTTAATTTTAACATAGTAATTGCTATGCATTTAATATGAATACACAACTCTAAAGTTTGTATATTCAATCGCATTTTATTATGGTTAAACTGCCACTAATAATACACATTATAATTTAAAATATATTTCTTACGCTTTGCATTATTGAGCTTCAATTTCCAAATTAACTATTAATTGCTTCTCAGTCGCTTCTTAATTGCCTTTTAATTGAATTAATATCGCCCTTATTTTATATCGCCAAATAATAAACTTTAAAAACATAAGAATGCATTTTAGATGTTTGGTTATATAATATTGTTGCCACTGACTATTTTATTAATTACTTTCTTACTTCATAGTACCAGTGCCAACACCCAAGTGAAGCACTGGTACGCTCAAAATTATATTTATAACAAATACTTAGTTGCATACGGAATGTAGACTTTGTTCAAAAAAACATCACGTATATGCTTACAAACTCCCCTTTCATAGAATGGTCAATTGACCATTACAAAAATCAATTTAAAAATCAAAAACAGTATAATCTTAATTGTAAATAAGTGTATATAACAATTATTACAATATATAATTTAAATATATATGAAAAAATGATATATCAACGCGTGGATCTGGTCAACATAATCGCCATAAACGAAACCAAACAGCACATGACCCATACCGGCTCACCGATATAGCGTCGGCTGTGGCTTAACGCTCTGGTGTCCTTAGATAATCCTATCCGATAAATTTGTCTAGTATTTCATTTATCTCCACTTTTAGTTTTTCCATTTGTTCTGTAGTTTTTATCTCATTGGTTACTAGAGATGTTAATGGTGAAATTTTGCGAAACTTTCACCCTGAAATTTTCAGTAAATTTCAGTGAAATTTTCACTTGGGTCTTGAAAGTTTCAAAATTTGTGAAATTTTAAACATCGCCATCTATGCATTGATTAAAATTTTTGACACTATAAACCTTATTTTAACAAGGTTTGAAAGATAAAATCCATTTTTGATATATTTCATGAAACAATAATTTATTTCAGCTTTAGATGCAACCCAAAATCTTAAAAAAGAAAAATTACCAATTTTGTTCAAAAAAGATAATTACAAAAAGTTAAATTTATATGCAAGATTTCTTTTGAAAGTTTCATCAAAATTTCACTGAAATATTGAAAGTTTCACTGAAATTTTCACCCATTTTTAAAATTTCACTGAAATTTTCATCTCTAACTGTTACTATTTATCAAAAATTACTGTGTTTACTAAATAGCCAGAGGCTTATTATTGAATGACCTTCATTCAACTTGTCGGATGCAAAAGAAAAAGTCAGTTAAATAATTTGAAAAGCAAGACAAACTGTTTGATTTAATAGTATACTGTAATAGAATGACCTTCAATTTAACGATACAAAAGAAAGAGACAGTGAAATAAGCGAACAGTAAGACGCAAGAGTTAGATTTAACTGTATGTTTTGTGTGTAAAAACAAGATAAGTTTAAAATTCCAGAAAAAATATTTGTTATGAATTCATTATGTATATATTGTTTTATTATTAAAATAGTATGTCTTTAAAAGAAGTGTGTAATAATTATTCGTTAGAAATGTATGAAAAAGTGTCATTAATGTTGAAAATGTGTGAAATACAGGAACAGATTTATAAAACTAACGAAATATTGAGAAACCATAACAATTTGTTAAGTAATAATATTTGTGATGATTTTTATAAAACAACAAAAGAATTTTCAAACAATAATTTTGATACTTATAAAGAATTTCATAATAAATATAAGATAATCAAAGTTTTAATTAAATATATTAAATCAAATAAATTATGTGATCGTAATATCAATAATAATTTATTGAACTTAAAGTGTAATTTGATTAAGTTTAGATTTAATTGTGATTATAATGAATGCAAATATAAAACTAATAATAAACACTGCTTTCAATCACATCAATCAATGCATCGAAAAGGAAAACAATATGTGTGTGTATGGCCCCAATGTGGACATAGATTTAAATATAAAATTAATTTTAGAGTTCACCAAAAAACTCATTTAAATATTAAAAACTTCAATTATATTCAATGTAATAAACGATATAACAGTAATTCACACCTAAAACGTCATTATAATATTCATTTAAACCTTAAACCATATAAATGCGAATTTAAAGATTGCAATAAAGGTTTTCGAACAAATAATGAATTAAAAAATCATTCACTAATACATAGTGAACATAAATTATTTAAATGTGATTTTAAAGGATGCGATAAAAGTTTTAAACAAAAGTCATACCTAACAGGTCATAGAAAACGGCATTTCGGTTATAAAAGATTTAAATGCGATTATAGTGATTGTGACATGAAATTTGTATCGTCGAGTGAATTGCATAAACACATACGTTATAGACATACACGTGAAATGCGATTTAAGTGCGATTATAATGGATGTGACAAAATGTTTATTACATCATCGAATTTGAATTCTCATCGCAAACGTTGTCATAATGTATAATTTATTGGACAAAACAAGAAGAAATCAGAATCAAAACACAAAGTTTAATGGTTACATGAAAGTTTTGAAGTCAACTTATGTATAGATTATTTGATAATTTATAACTATATTATTGACGTTTTTTAACTGTTACTTTATTATATTTTATCTTTAACATTTTAATTTTACATAATTTTAATAAAATAAAATATAATCTTATAATTAAATCAATAAGCAATTATATAATATACATATCTCTATGTTTTAAGTGCTTTTGAAATCTTTTTTATATTTAACTTATACTTTTCATAAATTACTGGTTTTATAATAAGTGATCATTTAAATAATTTTGATAAAAAGAAAGTGACAGAAAGTTATGAATTTGATGTTACTGTATCATACCGTATGTTTGCTTAAAAAGAAATACAAGAAAGAAAACTAACATTCATAATAAGTTCAATTTGTTTAAATGTTAAGCTAATTCAATATTATAGTCAAATTTTAGTATATTAATTTTTGGTTTTTTAATTATTGTTTACATTGTTGTCTAACTATGTTTAATTTATACTTTTAAGCAAATGGTACTATTATTATATATTGTTTATTCGAAAAATCATTTCTAGATTTACAATTCATTATTGAAAATAGTATTTCAATGAGTGTTTCGATAATTTTGATTCAATTGTGTTTTAGATTTCGTCGATTCATCATACAAATTGTTAAGTGGACACATAAACCCAAATATAAGCGTATCATAGGTATTATGCGTGCCATTAATTTTAACGCAAAATAATTTTATCAAGAATTTTATTTATTAATTTAATTTAAATCCATTTATGAACCGATTTTTTCCAATACATGGACGATTTTCGACCTTTAATAGGATAATTTTAATCCATTTTAATCCATTCTTTATCATTTTCTGAAGATTTTTAGAACATTTAACTAATTTTTTTAATTATTTTGGCCATTTTAATAATCTCTTAATAAATTCAAAGACAGGTTAAATTACAAAGTGAGCTAAAAAATATTGTTTAGCAACAATAAAATTTATAAGACGAATCATCACTTAAAATAGAAACTTAACTCTAATAAATTACTAGTTTTGTAAAATAGCCAAAAGCTATTACTTGACTGACCATCGACTTTACGGAAAACAAGAAAGTGAGGGAATGTTATACACAAATTGATATTCATGAGTTTTGAAGATATAGTGAATATTAATGAAAATTTAAAATGTCGAAAATTAAAGAAATATTTTCTTTGAAATTAAATAAATTTGTGACTTTATTTGGTAAATCTCATAAACACTTTGTCATTTTTATCCAATTTAAATAAATTTGATTAAAATATAATTTCTATAATACAATGGTTAAAATTTTGTAGTGTTAGGCATTTCAGTGAATTAGTGCAGTGTACAAGTCTGGAAAAAGTGTGGGATATTTATTATAGTTTTTATTTGTTTCATTTCATAAGAACTTTTTATATTTGAATTATGAGACAATATGAGAGTTTTGATGAACTGCCCCAACCAAAACCGAATGTCAAATATTTAAGTTAAAGTTTTTATTTGACGTTTAATAAAGTCAAAATTCGTGATTTCTTTAAATTTCATACCAAAAACTGATTATTGGGTTTTCTGTTTTATTAGGGTTAACCGATAAGAGGTTTTATCAATCTGAAACGAAACAAGTAATAATAAATAGTATCCCGAACCAAACCAATAAGAAACCTGTGGGGTAAAATAGTAAGATTGACCGACCCAAGAACATCTTTAATAATAATTTCTAGTTTCATATATTATGTTAAATATCATATTCGTATAATAAATATTGTTAAAATTTAAAAAGTCAAAATGCCACCCAAACGAACATCATATACTGCGAATTTAAATTACGTTTTATTAAATTAGTAGAAGAAAATGGATACAGGCACGAATTTAATAAATTCAAATTAAATTTTAATTTGGCATAAACAATTTAATGGATAGGTGGCACAATATGCATAGGCCGCAAAACTTTAAATTTTGTATAATCATGATTTTTCAATAGAAAAGCCGGGGCCTGTTATAGTGTTTTTAGGGTAAATATAACATTTTATAGCTTATTTTTTAATATATGTGTATTTTATGAAAGAATTTTCAAACTAATAAGAAGATTTATATATTTTTAAAAATTATTGTATCTAAAAAACAAGAAATTGTTTAGTTATTGTTTAGTTTCTATATAAAAATTCAAGAATATTTTAAAATATGCTTAAATATGTTTTATTTTATTAATTATGAAAGTATAATCTTAAAAACTTTGGAAAAGTCTTTTTAATAAATTACTTATTATGTAATATTAACATAAGTTTAATACGAACTGTTTATTTGTTTTTTAATGGTTTGTACAGTAGAGTTAACGTTTTGTTTTTTAAAAAGTCAAGTTTTTGGCACCTTTTGTTGTCATAATGAATAAATTATTTTAAAAAATTATGAAAAATGATTTTAATACTTTTTTATAATGAAATCATAATTTTCTATATATAAAATAATTAGCTTATCTGCATTAAACATAGAA
>JAQGAW010004395.1:0-10957 GCA_034698025.1 Phthiracarus crinitus | reverse complement strand
GTT
Organism: Phthiracarus crinitus; assembly: GCA_034698025.1. Classification (NCBI taxonomy): domain Eukaryota; kingdom Metazoa; phylum Arthropoda; class Arachnida; order Sarcoptiformes; family Phthiracaridae; genus Phthiracarus; species Phthiracarus crinitus. The sequence goes on along the minus strand of JAQGAW010004395.1, from coordinate 10,954 downwards.
AAATTTAGTGAAGAGAAAAGCAATGATTGAAAAACTCTTCAATTCAAATCACAATTGAAAGTTGAGGCCAGAAATTAAGTGCTATTGTTATACAATACTAAATAATTATCTCTTCAGCTCATACGCGAAAACTATTAATCCGAAACAATTCGAGACTAAGACGAGACTGAAGGTCGTTAATAAAAGATTATTATATAAAATTACAAAATTATTGAGACAGAGGCGGAGCCTCGTCTGTCGATTAATTATACATAAATCTTATAAAATCTAAGGTATTGCGCAACTGACGGTTGAGAACCGGTCAGTTGCAGCTTAAGAATTTGAATAATTAAAAAATGAGATAATGATAATAAAGAACGTAAAATAAAATAAAACGAAAAAGTTTTTATAAACTTTGGATCCACGTGACAACGATGGGTCGATAGCGTCTGTTCATCACCCCCTTCAGAGATCAAACTCATCGTCCCGATGAAGAGTCACTCCTTCTCGCGCTTCGGCGAACGTGAGATTGTTGAAGGCAGCGTCAAGAGTTTGGACGTGAATATTGATTCGACCGTCGGCGGTGATGGCGGACTTCGGAATGATTGTAAAGTGAGGGCTAATATGACGAGTGAATGAGCTCAGTCTTCGCGGATCGTCTTTTGTTGGCTTGAATGTTGAACTTTCAGCCATTGGGTCGATCACTTTATATTCAAAGTACACGAGCGCGTGTGTGTTCATATCAGCGCCCATTCCGGTGCACATCTCAATCGCTTTATTCGATGGGCAGTCGTCGAGATCGTAACAGGGAGTGGTGAGTAACTGATTTCGATAATGGATATATCCCTGTCTCATACGTTGATTAGTGTTTCCGGGTTTATCGCTGCACGCAAATCCACAGGCGGCTGATTCTCTTATCATTTGTGGAATTTCGATTTCGTCCACCCAATCGCTACTAGTGGACGCCTGATTTCGGGCGGCCGCGATCTTTCTTTGAGTCTTTTGGGCCATTGATTTTGGCACCAATCTTTCGCGTAAAATAATATTTTCCTGATAAAACTTATGCGCCTTATATTCCGCTTTGTCTTTGATTTTGCTTAGCTTAACGATGCGCTGATTCCATAATCGCTCGCCTTCTCGAAAGCGTTGGAAAGTGCTTCGGCTGTCGCGAATCGCCTCGTCACGCGCTTTTCTCATGGCATCTGTTGTTTGTTGCAGTGACACACGCATATCCCGCTGTTGCAAAGCGCGTGCATGCCAGTCAATATTGTCTGCGTGTGGTGTTGCCAACTGATTGCGGTACGCGTCTCTCTCGACGCGAGCGTTATCCCTTTCGGTGCGCATCTGATTACGTTCGATTTCGAGTTGATGCGATCGTTGACGCTCACGGTTCAGTTGAACTTCGAAATTAGTGGTTTGAAGTTCGGATCGACTGGTAGCGCTGAGTTTTTCACGATCGACTCGTCGATCAGCGACCATTTCGTTAGTCCAAACACGATGAACGAGTGGATGAATGGAGTACGACTCGACACTCCTTCGTGGACATGAGTGAAACTGCCACGCAGTGTAGCTCATGAACTGATCGCATTCTCCAGGACAGGCCCTAATAATTGTCGTATAATATTCCCATACGCGTTCGGGAAATGTAATGAGCTGTCCGTACGTGAAATATCCCACTTGACAAGTCGGGCATTTGAGTCGAAACGTTTGCTGTTGACTCCACAATCCCTTGAGACAATTTAGGCAAATGATGTGAGCGGTGCCGGTGTGTAGTCCGAGAATGTTTTTCTGCGCGACACAAACATACGGTTGTAGAGCACTTTGCTTACAAACGAAGCATTCCGGCCAGTCTTCTTGTGAGATGAAGAACTGTTGTGGCGCGTAAGACACTGGTAAGTCCAGGTGATTGCGTTGGCGCAGAGCAACCGGATCGTGATCACGAATAGGTCGAATAGAGAGCGCGTTCTCGACTCTATTAAATGGCGCGCTGTCTAAATATCGTGCCAAAAATGATGAATTATCCATTGGATGATATTTGGCTGATGTCTCAACGTCGTAAGCCGGACCGTCGCGGGCGGCAGCTTCTTGTCTGCGCTGATGCTCCGCTTCATATTGATTAACTTCGACGACTTCGATTTCATTGTCCTCATGTGATGTCGGAGCGACTGATACCGTTGATGACGGTTGCGTTATTCTCACTTTTGGACGCACTGATGGTTCAGTCTGTGACTGAATACTTGTGTGTGGATCAGGTTGTCTCACACCACTAACGTTAATAGTTTTGGGGCGAACCGCTGCTTGTCTTACTAGTTGCCCGTCGTTTCTATTGGTGACATTAATAATAACTTGTCCCACACTTGGATCCCCTTGTTGTTGGCTTCGATATAATTGTCTCCCTTCTTCTGCTGACAATTTTCGCGGTGAAGGTTTGGGTGATCCCTTAGCCGGCGATACCTGCACTTTTCGTGGTGATTGTTCCCCGAACTGTGTTCGCTTACGTTTATGCTGATCAGTCTTTGAGGTGTCATCATCGCAAATATCGATCAAAGTTGTTTTGACATTTTTGTCACCACTGATAGCTCTTTCTCGTGATCCATGAGCGAACACTCGTCTTCGGTTTCCGTTATCATCATATACCGAAACGGGTAAATATCCGATGAGTCGAGACTGACGAATGAATTCACTAATACTCTCTTCGGACACAACAGTACTGACAGGTTGTCGTCTCAATGGCGGGAAATTTCTTAAGGCATTTTCCTCGCGTTGCCGCTCACGTTGCATGTCGAGCCACACTTGCTGTGTATGAGCAGCATTAGTTAAGTCCAATTCGGGATCTCTAACCACGGAATGACTTGTGGGTTGCACTACAGGTCGAGCATCACGTACCCGCGCTGGTTTCATGATAACTGAAGCACGTGGTGGCGGTAATGGTCTTTTCTTGGGTGGCAGGACTCGCTCCGCTTCCGTATTGATAATTAACGGTGGGAGTGAGTCATTACTAGCGTCACTCGCGAGCGCCGGCGAATTGCGCGCGGAAAGATTCAGCGCTTGCACTGCCATATTTAAAACAGTATTAGACTCACCGCTACTGTTGTGTGCCATTTGATTATCTGGTGATTCGAGATTAATCAGATCTAATTCACCCAACGATGAACTATTAGTATTTGATGGCGCACTTGTGGTGTCGTCGTTACCGGTTGTATCGCTATTAGCAGCGGACTCACTTGTATTTGTGGTGTCCATTGTTTCGAAATATTCCGATTCGTTGCCCGAATGAGATTCACTCATATCGCACTTTACACTCAAATTTTGTAACGCACTCGTAATGTCGTTTTGAATATCAATATAATTGTTGATATTTTGCACAAAATTCTCGTATAAATCCTGTCTTTGTTCTAATAAAATGTGCACTAAATGTTGCTCTTCAGGTGTTGCGGTGGAGTTGCGAACACTATTAACTAAATATCGTCCGTATTGATTCAATGGAGGATTAAAATCACTCATTAAAGTAAATCTATTTGCGCACTGTTGGCATTTAATAATACGTATGCGTAACGTGTGCGGTCGGGTTTCACTATGACTCGCGTGTGCGTTATGTGTATTCATTGGCGCACTTTGTTTAAAGTAATGCGCAATGAACTGCGTAGTAAACGATATTTCGGTTAATAACTCGTATGTATTACACTCAGTAATAGCGATACTGTAAACTATTTTACGCGTCTCTATGACTGCGTTAATTGCGAATGATTTTATTTATTTTGAACTTTTATTAATTCGTTGCTTCGGAGATTCTTCTGCGGTCCTTTCGACGCGAAGACTTCTCGAATTAAGTATTTCTTAGATTTTATTTGAATTTTCACTTTCGAATTTATATTTTCGAAATATTTATTCGTCAAATTCTATTATTTTGAATGTTATTATTTTTTTGCATCACATTTTATCAAATTTCAAATAATAATGTGGAATAAGTTTGCGCATCCATTATTCTTATAACTTCAGTTCGAGTGGGAGTTTACCGCTGATTTTGTTCGCTGGTATTTTAACGGACCAATAAAATTCAATTCCCACGCTAAGCAATTTGATTTGTGTTGTATCCGTAATTATAGTTTACACCTGTTTTATGGTTTGATGGCTAATGCGCGCATCGGATCGAAAGGATCGAAGTTTTTCGGGTGCAAACATTTATTACATAATTCACTGTCACTGGAGTTTTGCATACCCCATTATTTACCAGTTTAGTGAAAGTTGTTTTAGTGCTTGAGGCAACGTCTTTATTGCTCAATTTGTAGACTTAACTTCTTTAATGTTTATTTAGTTCTTTGTCGGTATAGTGGAATTGTTTGTACTGAGCCAGTGGGTCAGTGTGTGACTTGTAAAAGGAGTTCATCGCACTGTTTGCGCCATAAATGTGTGGCTTATTGCACATAAATAAAAATTAGTCTTCAACTTTCATGAAATATAAATTTTATTTGTCAACTGTTGCCTCTATGAAGACGGCGTTTGATTTAAATAATAAAGTATATGAGAAAGAATTAATTGAGGTTTGTTCGCCTTTTAGGCAACATTTATAATTTTTCTTGTAATAGATTTGAAACGAATTAATTGATTAGAATCATATTGATTATGAATTGAGTGATTTCTAGTGCAATAATTAATGAGTATTGATTGGTATGGAATACAAACAGATAATTATAGAATTTTAATTATTGACTAGAATCTTTCGTATTTTAAAATTGAATAGTTTTGATGCTTTGTATGAAACGCGACGGACGTCTTGTTATGCGATCGCTGCGGCGGAGTTCAGTCTCGCCTTGAATTTCGGTCGGAGTTGTCCCCTCTTCAATATTTTCGTATTGAGTGCCAATTTCATTGGAGTCCGGTTTTCGTAAATATTGGATCCAATTGGCGCGATGTATTTCTTTGACATCACATTCATCAAATCCATCAACGCTGCCATTGCATTGAACTTCTATACTCTTTTGAGTTATTTCTCCACCTTTTTCGTTACGTGGATAATACTTTTTAACTCGATCCACATTTACGATTTCGGTCCGATATGGGCCTGATTTCGTGACCACTTTATAGGTATTGTTAGTGATTCGCTGAATAACGATCCAAGTACCGCTATAGTGTGGTAATAATTTCCCTCCTTTAGTTTTTCGGATTTCCGGCTGATAGAGTAGTAATTCATCGCCGATTTCGAACTTAACGGTACGTTTATGTTCATCGCATCTTTCTTTATTTTTGATTTGGGACTCAAAAATCCGTTCTTGGGCTAAAGCTCTTAATAATTGTAGTTTTTCGATGACAGTTCCCGTGAAACCGTCGTTTGGCTCAACAAGTCGTGGAACTCCTAGTTGGCCTTCAATCGGTAGTCTCGGCGGTAAGCCATACATCAAATAATAAGGTGACATTTGTGTTACTGAGTGTTTCGCCGTATTATGAGCGAATTGTATGTATGGGCAGAACGAATGCCATTCACCATATATTTGGTAATATTGTGCGAGTGCTGCGCCTAAAGTTTTATTAAAGTTCTCCACTTGCCCATTGCTTTGCGGATGATAGGCAGTGGTCCTCACAAGTCGAATGCCAAGTGCTTGGTAGAGACGATTGCAATACTCGCTGCTAACGTTAGTGCCTCGATCCGCGCGAAGTTCGGCGGGAACTCCATAAACCAAAACAAGTTTGTTTATGATGACGTCAAGCACTTCGTCTGCACGTCCCGATTTGATTGGAGCGATTATTACTGCTTTGCTTAACGCGTCGATCATTACTACACAGTATTTGTAACCATCAGATGGCGTTAGCGGTCCTAACAGATCAATACTGAATGTTTCAAATATTCGATCTGTGACTGGTATCGGTGTGTACAGTCCTTGTCCTTTAGTGGCTGCAATTTTCCTTCGCTGACATGAGTCGCAACTTTTAACAAAATCTAATGTTTCGCCATAATATCCGGGCCAGAAGAATCGTTCACGAATGCGTGCGAAGGTTTTAGCGACGCCTAAGTGACCAGCTGTTGCGTGATCGTGACATGACTCCAATATTCTTCGCCGAAGTGTCTCAGGAATTATTGTGAGGTAACGCACAGTGCCATCAATCATAACTCGTTTGTATATGACGTCATCATGGATTCGAAATCTCATAAGTAAGCGCTTTTGTCTTTTCTTTGATGTGTTTGTGTCATTAATTAAATCAATGAATTTCTTACAATAGGCATCGTTTTGTTGAGCCTCCTTTATATCGATTGGGTCATCGATCGATTCTTGTATTATCGCCAAGTATGGGATATCTTCATTATTGCTATCATCATCTTTTCGTTCTAACGGAGCACGCGATAAGCAATCGGCGTCCAAATGATTTTTCCCGTTGTTATAAGTGACGGTATAGTCGAATTCCATCATTCGTAGCGACCAACGACACAGTCGGCCTGACGGGTCCTTAATTTTCATTAATTGGCAGAGAGCGTGATGGTCTGTTTTTATTTCGAAATGCACGCCATGCAAATAATGCTTTAATTTGTCAACACTGTAGATGATGGCTAAGCATTCGAGATGACTTATTGAATAGTTTTGCTCAGCTTTTGTTAATGTTCTGCTGACGCAATGGATTAGTTGTGGTATTTTGCCAGTGTATTGGACTAATTGGCCAGCGATGCCGTAACCGCAAGCGTCGGTACGCAATTCGAGTTTCTTTGTTGGGTCGAAGTGTCCCAAAATCGGAGACGCCATCAGTAATTGTTTTAGTAAGTTGAATACGAAACGATGATCGTCTGTCCAAATATAATCGACATCTTTCTTTAGCAGCTGAAACATTGGTGCTGCGATTTGTGAAAAACGATATACGAATCGTTTATAGAATGTGAAAAGTCCGAGCACGCTCTTGAGTTCAGTTATGTTGGTTGGCTCTGGTATGTGTCGAATTGGCAATACTCGGATCGGATCGGGTTCGATGCCGTCACCACTGACTTTATGTCCAAGATAGCTGACAGCTTGGAAACAAAAGGAGCATTTTTCGGGACTTAATTTTAATCCATATTGAATACAGCGGTCCAAAATACGTTCGAGTCGCTCCAATTGGGCTTCGAAGCCAACGCTGAATGCAATGATGTCATCAAAGTATACATAACAAATGGTGCGATTATATTTATCGAATATTCTTATCATTGCGCGAGCGCAGGTGAATGGTGCCTTCTTGAGACCGAACGGCATCCTTAACCACGCAAACGTTCCGACATGAGTAATGAATGTTGTCTTCGGAACATCTTCAGGCGCCATCTTAATTTGCCAATAACACGACGCGCAATCCATTGTTGAAAACGTATCGTTTCCTGAAAGGATTTCAAGTCCCTCATCGATGAGCGGAATGGGAAATACTTCGTCTTTGGTTTTGGCATTTATTGGGCGGTAGTCGACGCAAAAACGGATTTTTCCTCGAGCTTTTACGAGAACTACGCCACTGCTCCAATTTGACTCAATTTCGGTAATTAACTTATGTCGTAATAAACGTTTGGTCTCTTTTTCAATATGAGCTTTATCCGCAGGAGATGCGCGATGTGGGGCACAGTGAATCGGATCACAATCGCCGGTATCTATTTTGTGTTCGATGAAATCAATTTGTCCGAACTTTTCTCCCGGAAACTGAAAAGCTTCACGTTTCGAAATTAACAATTTTACGAGTTTGGCTCGTTCTTCGGCCGATAAATGCGAACCGATATTGAAATGCTTCTCTAATTCCTCTTCGGGTACGACAATATATGGTTCATCCAAGTCATCAGAGTCTGGATGTAAGGAACAACAATCCCATTCAGGGTTTTGATAATTATTTTCACTAAGAATGTCGTCGTCACCGACTTCTATTATTTCGATTAGATTGGAATATCTTCGTATACGTTGTTTGTGTGCAGTGATATTCGCGACAATAATTGTTGCGGTTTGATCCTTCGAATTCAGCAATACATCTTCCATTGCGAATTGTTTGGCATATTGCGGTGCGATTGAGGCGACCAAATATCCATACCCATCGGTATTCCATTTAATTTTAATCGACTTCTGGCGGAGTGGTTCGATATCAACACTTTCGATGACTTGAGCTCTCGCCTCAGGGATGCCCTGTTTATTAGGTCTGCATAATGTTATTGATGCCATAGGATTATCACATTCTTGACTTTTGGTATGATTTTCCCTTCTTTTTCTTTTAATATTTGTGGACTTCTTTTTCTTACTTAGTTCGTTCATGTCATCGATCGATGGAATAGGTTCTCCACGATTCGAATTGTCTGGTGTCCAGATTTTATAATGACGCGGTGGTTCGTGATTCTCCGGCGTCTTCGGAAGACCCTTCTTCTGGATTGTCTCAAGGAAACCGATTTGTTTGGTTCCACAGAAAATGACTAAATTCATGGAGGCATTGAAATCATTGCCTAACAACACATTAGTGGTCAGTCCAGGCATCACTGCGACACTCATTTTGATGCATCGGCCGAGAAATTCGATTTCGGCTTCAATTTCTCCAAGTGGTTCAGTCTTTCTCCCGTTGGCGACGCGCAACATTCCTCCTGACCACGGTTTTACTGGTAATTTACTTAATATCGCTAATGCCGGCTGAACAGCGGTAATGGCGGAACCGGTATCGATTAACGCTAAACATTTATATTTGTCGAATCTTACTGACATAACAGGAACTTTTGTGAAGTCCATTTTGGCGGTCATACCAACAGACGCCATATTACTGTCTCGTGTTGGGATAAGTGCGTTGAATCCCTGATACGTGGAAATATCGGTACTTTCGATACATAATGCAGCCATTTCTTCGGATATTTCCTCATCGGTATCATCTTTTTCATCATCATCCGCATCACTCTCTGACGCGTCGTCTCCTTCTACAAGAGCGACAATTTTTCCCTGTCTTAACTCTTGTATTCTTCGCCTGTTTTCTTTAATTCGTGGTAAATCACGTGTTTCGGTACACTCTTTGAGATAGTGTCCCTGTTTGTTGCAATTATAACAAGTAGGTGTAAACTTGTTTGAGCTGTTCTTCGCGACTTCAGCTGAAGAGGTTTGTGGTTTTGTGACTGTATTCTTGTTTTGATCTGTTTTTCTATTTTCAATAGGTTTTTGTTGGCTTCGTGAGTCTCCACGAGCACGTGACTGAATATACTTTGCTTTATCGACTTCTATTTCGTCAAACGTTCGTAACACACTTCTGGCTTCGTCGAAGTGATGTATGGCAGCAATAGCTGCTCGAGCATAGGGACGCATTCCGACTCGTGCGATGTCCAGTCTTTCTTCAAATGACATGTGTGGATTTATTTGCGTACACATGTCGCTGATTTTATCCAAATACTCAACGCCTGTTTCGTTAACGGCTTGTCTCATTGAAGCGATTTCAACGAATCCATGAACAGGATTATTTGAAATGTTAAAGGCGTATAGAAAGTCATCGCAGAATTCCTCCCAGTATGGCGTTTGTCGACCATAACGTGAGCGAAACCAATTTTTCATACTTGTATTCAAATATTGATATACGGAACTGGCTCTGTCCTCGTTATTCCATCCGTTATGCTCTGCTGTCATATCATAATCGGCTAACCAACGGCGCGCATCACTTCTGTTACCGCTGAATATCGGTGGTCTTTCTTCTCGTCGCTTAGCAGCACGTCTCGGTTGTGACGCATTTAATTCTCGAGCAAACATTTGTGCCATTGTTGCAGCAAATTCGTTCATTTCGTTAGGCATTGAGCGTGTCGTATGTCTTGACTGGCGATCATTTGGAGCTATCGGTGGCGAACTGTGAGCACGTGGTTGTCTCGCTGAATCCCTGGGATCCATTGTCGGCGATCGTGCACGTGAACTCGCTGGGTTTGGACCCATTAACGGCGATCCATTGCGATTCCTTTCCGCTGGATAAGGATTAACGGGAGCGTTCATTAACGGCGATCTTTGTCTCGCTGAATACTCCTCCCTATTGACGTCCATTGGCGGCGGTCTAGAATGCCTCACATCGTCATTAACTCGGTGTTGATCATTGACTTGACAAAAAGCTGACGCTCTCTGTTGTCTCCGAACTTGATTTCGACGAATTTCCATTAATCTTTGACGCAATCTTTGCTCTTCGTTTTCTTCATCGTCTTCGTCTTCGCTATCGGAAGAGTCCTGTGGATCTCCTTCCTGTGGTTGACCGAAGGATTGTGCGTCAATTCTTGAGCTAAAATGTACGTTCAGTCTTTCCGCCACAACTGGTTGCAGTTGGCTTATTGGCTGATCGTTGATGTTCACGCCTACTCGCATCGGTGTAGTGTGAGCTGCTCGCGCGCTTCCCATTGGCTGCGTACTGATACTTGAATTTCCCAGGCTCTGACCTTGAGCTATAAAACCGTTATTTTGCGCAATGCGGTCTAGATTTTGATTAATTGGCGCGTTTTGATTTCCCGCGCTATTTGCCGCTTCATTATTTTGCCCTATATTTTCGTTGAAACTCATATTCACATTTCCTAAATCAATCAGTTCTTCAACGATGTGAATATCTCTTTCTTCGTTTCCATTATTCGAGGCAACTTGCGCTCGATTTTGAATTATTTCCTCAAAGCCATACCTGACTGGGGCTAAACCACGGTTTTGACGAATCGGTCGTCGATTAATTCCTGCCATTATAGGTTTAAATGCAGATAAGTTTACGGTAGGAATCGTAAAAATCCTGCTAAGCGGACGCCAAATGTAGTGAAGGGGTTTGACCCCTCTTCCAGAAACGGTTCTTTTCTTATGAATAAGCACAAACTATTGTATTTTTGACTAAATATTGTTTTATTTGTCACGTAGTTATCACAAAGTTTTTAATACAAAATAAATGAATATAAAATTATCAAATTGTTTGATTAAATATTGTTAATTAATTGCACTTTTATCACAAATTTAGTTAAATTTAGTGAAGAGAAAAGCAATGATTGAAAAACTCTTCAATTCAAATCACAATTGAA
>JAQGAW010004394.1:0-10958 GCA_034698025.1 Phthiracarus crinitus | reverse complement strand
CGCATAGTGACTGCAGGATTCAATTTTATGCAATTTATTAGAAGCAAATTAATTTTAAAATATTTGTTTTACCACAACATATCCGTTAATTTGAAAAATAAGTTGACTAACGGTTGTTGAAAGAAAATACAAACTAAAATAATGCATTTTTCGTCTTTTTTCTGTTAAACTATCTCTGATGTTATTACTTGAATCTCATATGTATTCAGTATGATATGATATCTAATATTTAGAGTTTTTTAATGTTTAACTGCCCATAAAATCTAGAAAATGATTTTAAATACGAGTTTCATTGTTACTTATTTTTAAGAATATTTAATAAATATTTCTCGTGCATTATTCTTGATCTTAAATTATCGAATTCATGAATGCGTGAGTTGTTTATATGGATATTATATAATAAATTTTGAGGCATAACAGTGTTATGATAACGCACTTCAATTATTAGCGATTATTAATTAATTTGAAATATAAATTATTTTAATGTATTGATTTTTCTATTACTTCAGTAAAGGGTGATCTGCTTTATAAGCCAGTATTGTTTTACAAACTGGGATACTGTCAGGGTGTCCCAGAGGGGGTCTGGGTAGGCATACACCCCCCATGAAAATTCGAAAAGATGGACACCCCCTAAAATTTTGAAAATTCAAGGACGAAAAAAATTGAAAATTTTGAAAAGTTTTTTGGCTTAAGTGAAAAAATTGTCCATCAAAACTGATGAGTTTTTGTGATACCTATAAATTTTGACCAAAATTTGAAAAATTATCGCTTAAATTTGTTGAGTTTTTGAGGGGACATAGTTTAGGCTTTCATCAGGAAAAATCTACGAAAAAAAATTTTTTGAAAAAAATTTTGGTCTGAATGCCAAAAAATTGTCGCTCAAATCCGATGAGTTTAGACCACCCTATGAAATTTTAAAAGTCGAAATGAGACCCCAACAAACAGTGGGACACCCTGGATATTGTTATACAGTATTATTTGTTTTTATTGTTGATGTTGAATATTCTTTAAAAAACAATCGAATAGTCTTATGTTTAAAACAAATTTGATGGAGACGTGAGACGGCGTCATAGCCTTAACAGTGCAAATCAATTAAAAACAAAAAAAGCTTTATTTTATAATGTAACTAATCAATGATATGGTTAGACAACCTTACTTTTTGGCGACAGTAATATATATTGAAATAATATTGATATTAGTGCCACTTATAAGTAAGATATGGTAACAATATCATTGTAACAAAAAACCTTTCCAAGACTTAGAGACACTATCTCATGTCCGCCTCATGTATGGTTTAAAACTGTATAATAATAAAATATCCAGTAAAATCAAGATATAAGCTCAAAATAAAAATTTAGTAATTACTAAATAAAACATAATCTAATAAAAGCAAAACCAAATCTATTAATAACCTAAATAAAGAGAATAAAACTTATCAAAACCTGACACAACCTAATCAAACCAAGCCAATTCAAACTAAACTAAAATAAACCTAACCTAACCTAACCTAAACTAGCCTAACAACTAGTGATTGAAAATTCTTTACCACAGAGAATTTGGGGAATATTTTTTATTAAAAAGTAATAAAATAAATGTTAAATTTAGTGTTATTGGTCCGATATAAATTTTTATATTTAATTAGTTGTATATATCTAAATTTTTAAATTTTTTGATTTAGACTATTTGGTAAATTTTTTTAAAAAAATTTACTTTTTTATTCAAGAAAAGCTTAGTAAAACTTCTTAAACCGGGAAATTTTTCAATTATTCGCTAAATTTTGTGTAAAAATCTGAAATATTTAATTTATAGTAAAATTCGGGAAAATCAGGACAATAAAAACTATATAAAAATGATCTTTTAATTGATTTTATCATATTGCATTAACTTCCCGAAGATTGCATTAATATTTGGTTTCTGGATTTTCCCAAAAAATTGAATCCCTATCCATTACCTTTCCATTACCGTGAGTTTTTTCAATTACGATACCGTTCCTCTCCGTATAGTTCCGCAACTAAATATTTTTAACTTTTCTGGACTCTTTAATCATAAATGGGTTTAAGTATAACTATAAAACTTTATAATCGTTTATCTTACGAAAATGATTAATATTTATTGTTTAAATTTATAAGGAGATATTTAATCCTTAAAATTTTTTTATGTTGAAAACTTATTTAATTATTAAAAGTTTTTTGGTTTAATAGTTCTAGAAATTTAACAAAATAAACACTAGAGTTCCATTACCGTTAGCCAAAAAGTCGTTACCGTTTTTTTTTCACTCCATTACCGGGACTAATCTCAATTCCACTACCGTTTTACGGTAATGGAACTAAATCTTCAAGCACTAATAACTATATTATACATTATATTATTTTAGTATGCTTTACGAATTTAAAATTATTACGTAATACAGTCTACAGGTTAGTCAGCTTATGTTTCGTTTAGGATGTTGGCTTAGGCTCCTGAAAAATTATAGGCTTAGGCTTGAGCCTAAGACTTCGAAAAATGTAGGCTTAGGCTGTATGCTGAGCCTAAGGTTACTCTGCATAAAACTTTCATCTCTAATTTATTTTAATTAATTTTTTATTTATCATTTTACTTCTATAATACATTGATCATTATTATTTAATAATCAAAATCTGTATTGAGTGATGAGTCAGATATATTCTCCAATTAAAAACATCAGATGTCCATTTTGGACATTAGTATCTAGTTTTAGCGATTTGTCCATTTCAATGGTTATTTATTTTGCAGGATTAAAATTTAGTATTTTTTGCAAAAATTTTTAATTCGTATTTACTTAAATTAGTAATTTCTAGAAAAAAGTAATAATAATAAATCGGCATTTATTCTTATTTAAAAATTGATTATAATGTCTATAGAATAGGTATTTGTATTCATTTTTAAAATTATAGAATTAATAAAAATTTAAAATGGTTTTAAAAAATTATTTTGTATATTTTGACCAGTTTTTGTTTAATAAAATCTGGTCAATCTATTTATAGTATAACTGGTAAACATTAAAACATTGAAACAGACACAGACACACACTCTGACGCATGCGTACTGCACTCGTTGTACGAATAAAAATGATAGCTTTATGTACTGTCAAAACAGTGAAACAACAAAACGACAAAAAAATCAAAAAACCTTTTATGCGTTTAACGCAAGCAAACACTGTTTATGCTGTTTGTAGTGATTTCGTATATTTATATCTAAAGCTTAATATGATATGAAATAGCAATTTATATAGAAATCATGTTTATTTAATATTAACTATATTTTTAGTTTAGTTAATTAATTAGGTTTGTAAATATAAATAATGTACATATAGATAGATAGGATATAAGTGTTTAATATGTGTTTGATTTGAGCTCATATTGTCGGATATCGTAATAGATATCGTATTAGTTATCATTAGTTAACATATACTGCATATGAATCGAAATTTAAACCAAATTTAAACTATTTATTATCAAATATGATCACAAATTTTATACTAAAATCGCAACGACTTGTTCTAAAGTTATTAAATCTATTACTATTAACGTCATTATTATTACTGTTACCATCAATTGCTCAATCGTTACGATCACAATCGCAATCACATTCGCAACCATTAAACCAATATATCAATCATCACGAAAAGCTGTCATATGTGGCGCATTCATCGTCAGTTCGCTCGAAGAGATCATCGGAACCATTGATCGAAATCAGGTTCAACTCATACGGCAGACACTTTCCGCTGCGTCTCAGACGCGACTACCAGTCAGTCTTTCATAACGATTTGGTGATCGAGAGCTCTGATGGTAAGCCACTATCAGTCAATTTGGATCATATAGTTTCTGGTGAACTCGTGGGCGAACCTCGAAGTCGGGTTTACGGATCTATTGGTACCGACGATGGCGTGTTTGAGGGAAAGATTTATTCGGATTCCGCTGACGAGACTTATTATGTTGAAAGGGCTGCCAAGTATTTCAAGTCAAGTGATATTTTCAATGACAACGGAATTAATAGCGATGTGAACAACAATTCACTGCCATTTCATTCAGTTATTTATTCTGCCAAACATGTCACGGATCCATATGTAGAAAAACGATCAAAACTTGATGGCGCGTGTGCTGCCGATGACAATACTCGTGAATGGATGTCACGCATCGCCAATTCGGCGGTCGAAGTGGAACAACACTTGAGCGACAAACACAATGAGTCTCATTGGCGTAGTAAACGATCGTCGCGTACAAACTATTGGACGAGTCCTTACGAAGCTCAGGGACGTATTGGTCCCGCGAGTAAACCGACGCACACTCCGCCGGTCAGAGACACGCCATTCGTTCCGCAGAGGAGAGCGTGTTCGCTATATATACAAACGGACACGTATTTGTGGGATCATATCAAGAAGAACGAGCCGTCAGACGCGAAGGCTCGCGAAGAAATCGCTTCATTAGTCGCACAACACATCAAAGCTGTGAATCATATTTACGAGACTTCTGTGTTCAAAGACATTTACGGATTGAAGTTTATAGTTCAGAGACTCAAGATTAACGACACTTCGGCGTGCAATACGTCCGCCAAACGTGAAACCAATCCGTTTTGTTCGCCAAATATCGATGTCTCCAATTTCTTAAATCTCAACTCGCAGTTTAATCACAATGACTTTTGTTTGGCGTATATTTTCACTTACCGTGACTTCTCTGGCGGTACTTTGGGTTTGGCGTGGGTTGCGAGCACTTCTGGTATATTTATTTATATTATTTTATCCTTTTTAAATCAACCGATAATTTACCATATATTAATTTTTTTAAATGTTTCTATTCATAATTATTCTTTGGTTTTTTTTGCTGCTTTGTCTTATTTTCATTTCCTTTTCTCTCATTATTTAATTTTTTCTGTCGTTCTGACCTTATTATTCATTGAAATAATTAATTATTGGATTTTTTGGTTGTGTTGATAAACCGTACAGAGGAATAGTGCGTATGTTATACCGTATATACATATATATTTAACTCGCAATTTTGCATTTCACACAAGTTTTTTATACGTGTGTGTCGGAACACAAAGGTATTTACTGGACCGTAAATTATGTGTTTTTATCTATTTATATGTGCCTTTAACTGTATTCCTGATTATTATCGTATTTTTTGATTCAAATTTATACAAAGCATTTTTGCTGAATTTTGCTCAAATTTTGGCAAAAATATATAATTGAGTTTTAATTAATTTTTAATTCGCTGCAATTCTCTCGCTATTTTATCTATTGATTTATGAATTTTTTCTCGATTATGCAATGTTATACGTTTTAAATTTATTACTAATTTTCGTCACACTTTTCGAATATTTGTTCATATTTATATATAAGTGTCTATGTTTTTTGACCTTCAAGTTAAGCTTGAATTTATTTTTAATATTTATTAGAAATGTATGTAAGAGTATAGTGTTGTCACGTATGTAATCAATAAAAGTTTTTACATTTATTTTTAATTAAGCATTAGACAAAATTAATGTTAACCTATATTTGATTACTTTAATATGCGTTTGATTTATAATTGCATTCGTATTTGTATTTCTAAACTAATCTATAC
Organism: Phthiracarus crinitus; assembly: GCA_034698025.1. NCBI lineage: Eukaryota > Metazoa > Arthropoda > Arachnida > Sarcoptiformes > Phthiracaridae > Phthiracarus > Phthiracarus crinitus. Next base: position 5,379 of record JAQGAW010004394.1, on the reverse strand, counting down.
TCTCAGATCTGCATTAGACATGCAAAAAATTTCAACGTATGACGGGATAGGATTGGGATTGAGTTAAATTTTAACGGGATTTCTCGGGAGCTGTTTGTTAATTGAAAATATCGAGACAGAACAGTATTGAATATTATGTTAGAAAAACCGTTCATTATGAGCAGAATACAATAAATCTTAGAATTGAACCGAAATTTATTATAAATGGGCGGTAATCACATTTAAATAATCGATTATATCACAAAAATTGGTATACATTTTAAACGCCATGACATCATATGCACAATAACTTAAATCTTCGGGACATGACTGGCAGAATTAAAATTTTCATTAAATAGGACGCGTTACTTCTTTGTAAATTAAGGGAATATAATGTTTATAGTTTTTGCGCTCCTATTCTACACTGTTTAAGGTTAGAGCTTGCAGGCTCGAGCTTTAAAAATATAACTTATTTAGAGCGTAACTCAATTTAGAACTGTTAATAATTAATGTATTTCAAAATGTTTTGATGTTTGTTTAACGCACTTAAAACTTTATTATCGTTAATTAACGCATATATTTTACGATTCAGTGCTCACATGATTTTAATTACTACATAATTAATTGACAGTTTTTAATATAAACTTATTTAATTTGATTTATGTTAAGGCGCTTCTGGTGGTATTTGCGAAAAGTACAAGTCGTATACGGAAAACATCGGCGGACGTCAAGTGCAGACAAAGCGCAGTCTAAATACCGGTATAATAACATTTGTGAATTATAACTCTCGAGTGCCGCCGAAAGTGAGTGAACTGACGCTCGCGCACGAAATCGGTCACAATTTTGGTTCGCCTCACGATTATCCACTCGATTGCCGACCCGGAGGTTCGCTCGGAAATTTTATTATGTACTCTTCGGCAACGAGTGGCGAACGACCAAACAATAACAAATTCTCTTTTTGTTCCGTTAATAACATATCGTCAGTACTTCATGCGGTTTTCAATAACGAAGGAAAGGATAATTGCTTCCAAGAAGATAATGGACCATTTTGTGGCAATAAAATAGTGGAAGAGGGAGAGGAATGTGATTGCGGTTATGACGTAAAGGAGTGCAGTGAGTCGTGTTGTTATCCGCGAGAAGTGGAACCGTTCTTATCGCTGGACTCATTCGCGAAAGCGTGTCACAGAAGACCGACAGCGAAATGCTCGCCTTCTGAAGGTCCGTGTTGTACCGAAGATTGCAGTTTCGAAGTGCGCGCCAAACAATGTCGTCACGAATCGGAGTGCAATTACGAGTCATTCTGCAACGGATACAACGCGTTCTGTCCGCGACCGCCGCCCAAACCAAACAAAACCGAATGCAATGGTGGAACGCAAGTGTGTTGGCGTGGAGAGTGTGTGGGCTCCATATGCCAGAAGTATGATCTCGAGGAGTGTTTCCTGACAGCCAAAAAGGGTGCTAAAGCGGATGAGATGTGCGAAGTCGCGTGTCAGGACGACGACAATCCTGACTCGTGTCGACGCACCAGTGAAATACATTCAATGAAAAATATATCTGGTCTTAAGCTAAGACCTGGTTCGCCGTGCAATGAATTTCAAGGATACTGCGATGTGTTCCAGAGGTGTCGCGCAGTCGACGCCGAGGGACCGCTCGCGCGACTCAAGAATTTGCTGCTCAACCAAAAAACATTAATGAGTATTAAGCAATGGGTTATTACTTATTGGTGGGCGTGTTTGTTGATGTTGGTTGCAATGATGCTATTTATGGCTGCGTTCATTAAGTGTTGCGCTGTTCACACTCCCAGTTCGAATCCGAAGAAACGTCCAGCTCTTCGGTTGAGCGACACATTGCGAAGACCGGCCGACACGTTAAGGAGAAAGCGTAACCGCCATCAAAGTTCTTCTCGCGAATCTCGTTCCCATCAGCAACAACAACAACCATTAGCGCCATCAGTGACACAAACCGCATCTTCATTATCGGCCGCAGGCATAGCTCAGCCTCCAATTCCTGGATCGCTGCAAATGCAAGTGAATCCTCACTCACCACCGACTCTAGTGGTGGCACTGCCGCCCGCATCGTTAGATCCTCCGCCGCCATACACGGCTGCACGCTTACCAACCGCTCCACCGATGATGGCTGGACCGTCACACGGTTACGGTGAGGGTCGCGGTCATTACAACCGTCACGGACAGACAAATGTGCCAACGAATGTGAAGCCCATGGGTAACGGAAGGCCATTATCTGCGGAGCACAACAGCGCCGCCAATGCCAACAAAAATATTAACAAACATCGAAGTGATTATGAGATGAAATCGAGGCGATCGTGATGTTTGCCTTTAATTATATACACAAACACTTTTAATTATGATTCACTTAACATTTCTATTATAACTATGATTTACAAGTATGATTACTACTACTACTACTGTTTCTTCTACTAATTAATTACTCTTTTATAATTTAAGTTATTTTAAAAAAGTGTTTTTTATTTGCGCTGATTTGCGGTGCATTACATATTATAATAATTAAGTCTATAATTGATTGATTGTTTTTTTAGGATAAATATTTATGAATAGCTTAATGAAATGTCGATTTGATTGCAAAATGTATTACAATAAAGTGTTTTTTACACTCAAGTTGTACTTCTTTTTGATTCGGTTTCGTGATTTACAGACTAAAAACACATGATCTGAAGAAGACTTGCAAACGGGCTCCCGATTTGTCGGGCCCGGATCGGGTACGGACCTAAAAAATAAAACTTACGGGTCGGGCTTGACTTTGATATTTTTCTCTAATCTAAAGTATTGCAATTTGCTTACCGGTATAATAAAATGTAATTTTTCATTTAAAGTTGACAAAAATCTCCAATTTTAGTCAAGTTTTTGATTAAAATTTTTGCCAAAATTTTGATTAAAAATTTCAAGTAATTTTAGTCCAATTTGTATCATTTGATCACTTTATTTAAATATAATTTACAGTATGCGTTGGCCGCAACAATAAATAAAGCAATACTGATTGAGATCTAAAGCATAACTGATAATAAGCAATAAGCAGTCTAACACATTGCTTTTATACATTATTAAATGAGTCACTATGAATTAAGTTTATGATGGCTATAGGCTCTAGTATAACATGAGTGTGTATTTTGCATGAACTGTGACTCATGCCCATAACAAAACTAATATTAATTTAGTAAAGTGACTCGTGTTACGTTACACCAGAGGCTCTCTAACTTAGGGTCGCAATGTAAAAGTTTTGGACCGAATAGTTTATTGGAATAAACATTAGATTAGGCTCGCCATTCAAAATAATCATTAACTGAGTAAATATTATCAGTTATTTTAACTCTGTTCACATTATCTATATAAGTGAATAAATATTTATTATTATTCTTATTAATTGCGATTTGATTATACGGAACGTTCTTATCTAATTAATAATATACAGTATATTCTAAAAAGTTATCTTATCCTTTTGTTAAAATTCAAAAGATTCATTGCAAAAATAGGTGGCGTAAAGAAATTAGGGTCGCATTACAGAAAAGTTTGAGAAACCACAGCGTTACGTAACTAATGCTTACTGATATTTAATGATAAACCTATTGACGGGAAAAATTTTCGGTAAATATTTGCCTCAGGTTTTCTTGATTATCTTAAAATTAGCATTTATATGAAACCAAAACGACTCCATAATTTGTAATTGTTGTATAATATATGAAATTCATAATACAGCAAAAAAAGTAACATATGTTTTCTACACTATAATCATATTTTTGTTTTGAGAAAAATATTTAGTTCGGTATTGCAATCAAACTCACGAATTCAAAAAATTCTGTATAATACATTGGGGATTATCCCACGTCAACAGACATTATCTGATTTCTATTCTCAGTTATAATAATTGGGTTGATTTTATTTCACGCGATTATAAATTAAAAGTAATTTTATTTCAGAGTATTATTATTTATATTATTATTATTATTATTACGTAGTTTTAAGATTAAAACAAGTTTAGTGAAATAATTGGTAATCTAGTAATTTGAAATATTTGATAAAAACAATTTATGACATTAAGTTAATTTCCTAATTATAAAAATATATAACTTTATTACTTAAATAATAATCTGTTTAATCTTCACTGGTATCGTATTTATATTCACTTATTCTTCGTGTTTGAGATTGTTTTGCGTTAACTTAGTATCAAAAATCAATTGAACGGCGAATTGTTCGCTATAGATCTTCCATGTCTTCTCTTTGTGAGGATTGTCTAACTGGTCTCGCGTTAATCTCAACTGATTGTTGACAATAAAACTGGTATTAAACCAGAAATATAACGCACAATCTTCGTAAGCGCGCGGCACTGACTTCGACTTACAGTTAAACATAAGCCTTACGTCGCCGTACAGTAGCGGACAATTGATTGGTTCAACAGTTAATTGATCGGTAATCGAGTTATACTCAGCCCGACAGTTGGTTTGAGCGCCAAACTCGAGCTTAAACACCGTTTCCCTATTAATGTTAATATTGCACGTAAAGTCTTCTCCATTTCCAGTGCCGACGCCTAACAGCGAATAGATTTTGATAGCAAGAAGTTTAAGGGTCACTGGTTTGGGTATTTTGGCCGACAACTGATGCGTGATTTGAGTGAAGTAATCCACGTATCGTGACTGTGAAGGTGTCTCAACGCCCTGAAACTTTTCTGATACACTTTTATCCGTTCGACGTTCGGCGAAATGGTGTAACGATTCCTGTGATGTCATATACGTGTTACTGTACACGAGATACGAGCAAACCATAGTTCCGGTTCTTCCTTTTCCGCCTATTATTTCATTGTCAAAATAATCAAATATTAATGTAAATTATAGTGTCGCGAGTCTTACAAGTATTAACGAATAACAGACTAAAACGAAAGTAAGTTCAACGTTATCTTTAAAATCATTAACTTTATATTTATATTAAAAAATAATAAATGTGAAAATGTTTAATAATTTTTGCGGTATTCTATTAACCATTTAATTTGATAGAAGATTGCAAAATTAGAGAAGTGTTCTGTTATTAGGAAATAAATTTTGTTTTAAAGATTTTAATAAATTTTATTTCAATAAATAATACTGTCGTTCATATTTAAAAATGCGGTCAGTTTTAATGATTTTTCTTTGCGCTACAATCAAACAAAACAGATTAAATATATTTTGCTTTTTAAAATTTTTTGCTCATTATTTTCCATAAATTATTGAAAGATTTGATTTCAATAAATGTCTTACTTTTTACTATACAGTAATACTTTAATTTAAATTAATATTAAATATGGTTTAAAATAAAAGAAAACAAGAAAGAGTATGAACATACATAATGAGCTCACTTTGGGTTATATTCTGTTAATTCAATAGTATAGTCAAAA
>JAQGAW010004393.1:0-10958 GCA_034698025.1 Phthiracarus crinitus | reverse complement strand
TATAGACAACAGTTCGATAGATTTGGTGATGACTTATGCGAAGTGATATTAAGTTATCTATTATTTGAGGATAAATTTAAGTATGAATGCGTATCAAAGCAATGGATGAGAACGATATTCAACAGACAATACGATTTAGATATCGATAAATGCTTAAAAATTTACGAGAAATGGAAAATAAATCAAAGATTGTTATTAAATCTGTGGAAAACGATCGCATCAGACAAATGGAAATATAAAACGTTTGATAATGAAGATTATAGAATGATATATGACTTCTATGAAAAAATAGACATTCAATTTATTGATTGTTTAGAAATTATAACAAAAAAGTGTGCATTTATTAATAGTGTATCGTTAACTGATAAAAGATGTCAATATTCAATCAAATATATTAAATCTAATATAATATTTAGGAAATCGAAAATATTTATTAAGAGATTATTGAATATATTCGCTTATAATTGCAAACATTTGACATCATTGCGATTATGGATTCGTATACCGATAACAGTACCAAAAGAATGGAAACTATTCCTTGAAAAATGTGGAAATCAGTTGAAACGTATTGAATATGTGAATAAATATTCGAGATCTGAAATAAAATATTTTAGTAAATGCAAGAATAATTTACATTTGTGTCCGAATTTATTAACTGTTCCACTAATTTATTTGAATACTTTGATCGATGAGAAATCTGAACGAGTATTAGTGCCGAAATTGTGTGAAATTACCATATGTTTTACAAGCAATAGATTTGATTTTTCGAATGTTTTTATTGAAAGATATCGGAATTCGTTAAAGAAGTTGTTTGTTATTTTGGATAAAAGACTATCAATAATTGAGTGCAAACAATACTTGTCTCGAGTATCAATGTTATCACAATTAGTATCACTTAAAATCTACATTCTTAGAAATGCTATTCATTACAAACAACAGATTATACAAATTGGTGTTAAGTGTACGAAAATAGTCTCATTTATTTTAATAGCAAATAGAGGAGGAAATAATTTATTTATTCAATTAAGTGATTCGCTTAAATATTTCACAAATTTAAAACATTTTCAGTTTCAATATAACTTTTATGGTATAATTAATACGAAATCAATAAAGAATTGCGAACACTTAACGCATTTAAGTATAAGTATTCCATATTCTGTTATACACTTCACTGATATTCATCATAATTTACCACAAATTAAATTTATTGAAATTAATTGGAATGGTTTGCCATACTTTGAAGAAGAATCGCTTAAATGTTTGGCTAAATTAACAAATTTGAAAGTATTGAAAGTTAATGATTACTGTCTTCATTACATTAATACACTATATTATGGAAAAAGTCGATTGAAAATATTTATTGAATTCGCATTAATCAAACCACATATTAATATATATCTGATTTCTTCCGTCAAATTTTCACCAAATTTATGCGAATTTGAGAAAATAGGTTTTTCTATGTTTAATCCACCAAAAAATGTAATACTAAAGTTTTTGTAAAATGTTTATAAAATTTAAATTATTTAATATTATGTTTATTGATTAAAATTCTTTTACTGAATCGAACGTGTTTTAAATATTAAGCATTTAATGAATTTTTGCTTTAAATTTCAATCATTTAAAATCGTTAATATTTCATATATCGATCGCAGTCCAAATGAATGCATTGCTTCTTAAAAAAATAATGAAATTATTTTGAAAATAAAGCGTAAGTTAGTGACAATGTTAAGGACAATGCCAATGCACTAATTATTTGCAAATAAATTTGTAAATTGTAAATAAGATTCTGAAAAATTAAAATAAGGGGTTTGTATATTATTTATCCGAATTATCGAACCTTGTAAGGCCAGGTACATATATAACGCGACGCATCACCGAAACACGTGCTTGCAATCGCAGTTCGCATTATCGTTTGGCACACTCCCACCCGAAGCGCCAGAAAGCGAAGACTGCTTGTTTCTCAGTGTATGGTTGCCAGCTAGGTTGACGCGATCGATAGAAATGTTAGTACAGTTACGCCGACAGTACGTGTTATGGATATGAATCCAAACAATTATACTGTAATCGATTCACTTTATAGACATTCTTGCGAAGGATTCTGGAAAATGATTTTAGACAAAAATTAATCCGTAATCATTTATTTACTATATTTGCTTTGAAAATAATATTTTATGCTTAAATATTTGTGCTGCAAAATTGCTTTCATGTAAATATGGTAAATATTATGTATTTATTTTTTTTAAAAAATTAATGAATAAATAAATTTTACAACTTTTTCAGGGATTAAAGCATTATTTTAATATATACACACTTTTAATTTATAGTTCAAATATTCAAATCGAATTTGTTTTATTTTATCAAAAAATAAGTTAAATCAAAACTAAAAATGTTTTCAATCTTTAACTTTTTCAAACTAAAATATGATGAAATAAAAACTTGCAGAATGGGTCGCACTTCAAAAGGGGTAGAATTACAATGAATTACAAGAGGGTTCGTACTCCAAGAAGTGTTGCACTACAATAGGGTTAGAACTACAAGAGGAGTAGAACTAGAAGAGGGGTCGCACTATAAGGCATACTACACGAGGGGTCGCACTTCAAAAGGTTTCGCACTAAAAATGGGGTAGAACTACAAGAGGGGTAGAACTACAAGAGGGGTCGCACAGCAAGAGGGGTCGAATAGCAAGAGGGGTCGCACAGCAAGAGGGGTCGAATAGCAAGAGGGGTCGAATAGCAAGAGGAGTCGCACTGCAAGAGGGGTCACACTCTTAGAGGGGTCCCACTACGGGGTTTCTGAATTATTGGGCGAGTTTTTCTTTCTTGATATGACAAACATGGTTTGTGATAAATATTCCTTATGCTTAATCGTATTTATGTGTATTAATAAATGTCGTTACAGCTATTCGATAAATAGAGCTTTAAACAGTTAATAGGTATATACATTGTATAGAAGTCGAAAACGTTAAAAGTTAAACACTATATTATTTGTAGAGGTGGGCACCATAAAATAGTGCATACCAAGAATAGTGGATGTAACCTTTAAATGGTAGACAAGTTCTACCAATATCATGTAAAAATAAGATCGATACGGTCATAATATCTGACTTTCAATTTAGTTTTTTGTTAGTTTTTGTCTCTCGTTCCACTTAGTTATTTGATATTATTAGACATTAGTAGCAGATTTCAATCTATTTCGTTATTATATGATATTATTAGGCATTAGTGGAAGATACCACTCAATTCGTTATTATTTGATATTATTAGACATGTTTGGCAGATGCCACTCTGTTTCATTATTATTTGATTATATTATACATTAGTAGCAGATGCCACTCTATTTTGTTATTATTTAATTTTATTAGACATAAGCGGCAGTTTCGACTCGATTTCGGTATTATATAATATTTTAAAAATAGTGTCAGATCCCATCAAATTATTTTTTTTCCAAAAATTGAACTTTTTATTTTTCAGAATTTTTTATTTTCAACAAAGTTAGAATATTTTTGCTGACTTTATTCGATTTTCTTAACCCGATAAACTTGACCCGATTAGAAAATATTTATAAGAAGAAAAATCGGGTCGGGATTTGTAAATTTAAATTTTTCGGGATTTTGTCGGGCTCGGGTATGAGTATGTCGGGCTTAGATAGGGCTCGGTCCTTAAATTTTTGTGAACGTGTGTTTCATTGACGATCACTTTGTCAATCAAACCATCGGTTAATAGTTTTCCCTGTAAATCATTTCTTACCGAATAAATAGTATCGTGTAATACAAACAAATTATTTATTTCTTGCCTTTGGTTAAACAATTCTTATTTCAATCCAATTGTTTTTACGTAAGTTTTACTATCAATTCTATAGCTAATAAGTATGATATATTTGTATACTTTCCGCGCGATCGTTGTACCACAGATTTATTTTTGATTTGATTTATTCCGATGCTGTGTGACAACAATGTTTGTTCAAAATTATGCTAAACATCGCATATAATGTTATTCTTTTATTATTTTACTCACTATTTAGGATTGATTTTAAAAATTGTGGATTTACCTTCCGATCCATAAAATAAAGTACTAAAACCACATAGTGGTCGACATAATTTAGTTTCCGGTTATTTTTATGACTTGTGGTCGACAATATAATATATATATATTAGTGCAGCGCTAAACTTACTAAAAGGTATCGCAATCGTCAATTAATTTTATTTAATTATTGATAAAATGAATGAATTCTATAAAATATTTATTACAATTGTATAACAATAGAACAGTAATCGAGAAATTTGAACGCAACAATCAAATTGTGTTTAAAAATTACGAATAAATCGTTAAGAATGAAACAAATTTATAATTATAATTTAAAAAGATAGGAATACAATCAGTTTATTAATACAAAATTATGGGTAATTTACTTGAATGTTGTAAAGGAGATCAAAATTCTCAAGAAATCCAACAATTATTTGATGGTATAGAACTTGAAGAAAACATATATGAATTTAGACTGAAAAATGGTTATTATAGACAACAGTTCGATAGATTTGGTGATGACTTATGTGAAGTGATATTAAGTTATTTGTTATTTGAGGATAAATTGAAGTATGAATGTGTGTCAAAACAATGGATGAGAACTATATTCATAAGACAATATCATTTAAATATCGATAAATGCTTAAAACCTTACGAGAAATGGCAACAAAACCAAAGATTGTTATTAAATCTGTGGAAAACGATCGCATCAGACAAATGGAAATATAAAACGTATGATAAAGAAGATTATAGAATGATATATGATTTCTATGAAAAAATAGACATTGGATTTATTGATTTGTTAGAAAATGTAACAAAAAAGTGTGCATTTATTAATAGTATATCATTAACTGATAAAAGATGTCTATATTCAATCAAATTTATCAAATCTATTAAAAGATTTATGAAATCGAAAATTTTTATTAAGCGTTTGTTGAATATATTCGCTGATAATTGTCAAAACTTGACGTCATTGCGATTATGGTTTCTTATACCCATAACAGTACCAAATGAATGGCAAATATTCCTTGAAAAATGTGGAAATAAGTTAAAGCGTATTGAATATGTAAATAAATATTCGAGATCTGAACTAAAATATTTTATTAAATGCAAGAATATTTTACATTTGTGTCCGAATTTATTAACTGTTCCACTGATTTATTTGAATAATTTGATCGATACGAAGAAATCTGAACGAGTATTAGTGCCGAAATTATGCGAAATTACAGTGTGTTTAACAAGGAATAGATTTGATTTAATGGATGTTTTTATTGAAAGATATCGGAATTCGTTAAAGAAGTTGTTTGTTATTTTGGATAATAGACTATCAATAAATGAGTGCAAACAATACTTGTCTATAGTATCAAACTTATCGCATTTAGAATCATTTAAAATCTACAATCTTTGCGATGCTATTCATTATAAACAACAGATCATACAAATTGGTATTAAATGTACGAAAATAGTGTCATTTATTTTAATAGCAAATAAAGGAGGAAATAATTTATTTATTCAATTAAGTGATTCGCTTAAATATTTCACAAATTTAAAACATTTTCAGTTTGAATATGAGTTTTATGATATAATAATTAATACGGAATCTATAAAGAGTTGCCAACACTTAAAGCATTTAAGTATAAATATGCCACATTCTGTTATTCACTTCACTGATATTCATCATAATTTACCACAAATTACAATTATTGAAATTAATTGGAATGGTTTGCCATACTTTGAAGAAGAATCGATGAAATGTATGGCTAAATTGACAAATTTGAAAGTATTGAAAGTTAATGATTACTGTCTTCATTACTTTCGTTCACTAAATTATAGAAAAAGTCGATTGAAAATATTTATTGAATTCGCATCAATCAAACCACATATCAATATATATCTGATTTCTTCTGTTAAATTTTCACCAAATTTACGCGAATTTGAGAAAATATGTTTTTCAAGGTTTAATCCACCAAAAAATATTATACTAAAGTTTTTGTAAATTGTTTTTAAAATTTAAAATGTGTAAAATGATTAAAATTCTTTTAATGAATCGAACGTGTTTTAATTAATAAGCATTTATTGAATTTTTGCTTTAAATTTCAATCACTTTTAATCGTTAATTTTATTATTTCATATATTGATCACAGTTCCAAATAAATGCATTGCTTCTTAAAAAATTTTGAAATAATTTTGAAAATACAGCATAAGTTAGTGACTGTTACGAACAATTCCAATGCATTAATTATTGCAAAGAAATATGTAAATTTTAATTAAGATTCTGAACAATTAAAATAAGGGGTTTGTATTTTTTGTCCGAATTATCGTTCCTTGTAAGGACAGCTACATAAATAAACAAGATCTAAACCGTCGTAATATCTGACTTTTCATTTTTGTTATGATAGTTTTTGGTCGCTATCTCTTTTCTATCGCTCGCTCCCGTTATTTTCGTTATGTTTTGTTTAATTATATTAAATCGTTATAATTTAATGTTTTGTGAATAATCTATTTGATTATTTAAATCGGCATATGCCACACAGAAATTCGGAATATGACATTCTTATTCTTTTTAATTTAAATCCATAACATCTCATACAACATTTGATTAAAGATATTAAATTGTCACACTTTACCATAGTTACACAAGGTCGGATGGTCTAGGGGGGTGTCAGATCCAGAAAATTCGAATTTTAAAGGGGGGGTAAACTCATCGGATTTGAATTACAATTTTTTTGGCCTTCAGACCAAAATTTTTTTCCCAAAAAAAATTTTTTCGAATTTTTTTCAGTAAAAGGCCTAAACCACGCCCCCTCGAAAAAATCAACGGATTTAAACGATAATTTTTTCAAATTTTGTCCAAAATTTAAGGGGGTCTCCAAAACTCATCGGTTTTAATTGACAATTTTTTACATTAGACCAAAAATTTTTGAAAATTTTCAAATTTTTTTCGTCCAAAAGTTTTTCAAAATTTTGGGTGGGGGAGGGTCAACTTTTCAAAATTTCTAGGGGGGTTCAGACCTGGGCATGACCCCCCTTGTGTAACTATGATTTATAGTTCAAATCTTCAAATCTGTTTTTGCTTTATTTTATCAAAAAATAAGTTAAATCAAAACTAAAAATGTGTTTTCAATCTTAAAATTCTTCAAACTTAAATATAATGTATAAAATCATACAGAATGGGTCGCAATACATACAAAAGGGGTAGAACTACAAGAGTGGTTTCACTACAAGAGGTGTAGAACTATAGAACTACAAGAAGGGTCGCACTTCAAGAGGGGTCGCACTGCAAGGGGGGTCGCACTGCAAGAGGGGTCGCACTTCAAGAGGGGTTGCACTACATGAGAGGTTACACTACAAGAGGGTGGCACTACAAGAGGGGTCGAACTAAAAGAGGGTTCGCACTTCAATAGGGGTCGCACTACATGAGGGGTCGCACTACAAGAGGGGTTGTATTACATGAGAGATAGCTCTACAAGAGTGTTCGCACTACAAGAATGTTCGCTATTCAAGAGGGTTCGCACTACAAGAGGGGTCGCTTTACATGAGTTGCACCAATCTCGAGTAAAAATTAGATCGGTATATATGTACGGCATATTATCTGACTTACAATTTTTTTTGTAGTTTTCGTCTCTCGTCCATTAGACATTAGTGGAAGATGCCAATCTATTTTGTTATTTTATTATTTTATTGGACATAAGCGGAATTTTCAACTAGATTTTGGCAGTATATAATATTTTACAAATAGTAACAGATGCCATCAAATTATTTTTTTTCAAAATTGAATTTTCTCTTTTTTCAGAATTATTTTATTTTCAACAAAGTTAGAGACTATTTTTACAGACTTTATTCAATTTTTAACAATGAAGGAGTCATTTTTAAGGATTTTAAACAACTTTTATTACTATAGCAGGTTATTTTAAATCCCTTTATAAAGATAAAGATTCAGAAAAATCCCTAAATAAATATAAAGAAACGTAAAATCCTATAAATAATATAAATAAAAAATGCCATATTAAGTATAAACGCGTCTACCGGGAGACAGGTGTACAATGTTTAATCCATATTTATTCTTTTAAGCAAAGTCAGATTAAAAAGAATTTTAGTTAAAGCATAATTTTTATTTTTAATAGTATACAAGTGTCCTGTAAATTGTACATTTGTATACTACTCATATCATATACCGCTGTGTGAACTTGTGCTTTATTGACTATGACTATGTCAGTCAAACCTTCGCTTAAAATTTTCTGAGTAAATTATTTCTTACCGTATATATAGTATCGCGTATTATAAACAAATTAATTAATTTTTGTTTTTGGTTAATCATTCATATTTCAATCCAATTATTTCCTAAGAAATGATTTGTTTGTACGTAATTTTTACTATTCATTTTATAGCTAATTATGATCTTATCCTCCAATCTATCAAAAACCATTGCATTAATAGATTGCATTATTTCAGCATTATTTGGCCAAAACTCAATATTATTTGTTTGCGGATAAACAGAATATTTACTGAAATCTTGTTCAGCACTTATTCCCCATTTCGTCAAAATCGTGTCATTTTCTGATAACTTTTCTAACATTTTCTCGTCATTTAATCGATAAATATTCGTTCTTCTAATCGATGGCGGACTTAATCCATAGATTACCACATAATTGTTTAATTCGGTTTCGATGATCACTAATGATGTCATTATGTTTTGAATGTTTGCTAAAGTTATTCATATGAATAAAGTGTTTCAATAAAATCTTTATATTATTTAATCAATGATTTATTACTATTTCCAAACAAGCTTTGCTTAGTTCTCGGATATCTACCAATCGATGCTTTTTGATGATCATATGTCCAGAATGTGTTCGAATCAGTGGATATGATGACCACATCTTTGTCAACATTGAAAAACTTGTGATGTAATGTGAGATTCATTTCGCAAAAGTGTTCACAAATCACAACACTTATCGATACAAACAAAACAGTTAATACAAGTAACATATTTGACATATTTATGGATCAATTAAGATTAAAACGATTTTTAAATAAACAAATAACTATGATATAAGATTTTCTTTTTAAACTTAATTTTAAATATTATTAAATCTCGCGATAAATAATACAATTCAGTTAATGTTTGTTTAGTTACGAAACTCACGTGAATTATTAATGTTAACATTATTAACAAATATTTGTTTTAATTATACACGAATAACCATATATTGTTTCGGGTTTAATAACTGATCGGTTCGTGTATTCATATATCAAATCATTAATATTTTATGTTAGTTTAAAATTAACTGATTGTCTCAAAACTAATACTCGTAAACATTGCGAGAAAAAACTACAATCAAACCAGAGAAGACTGAGACATGAGTGGCGCCATAGCTTTAAAAGTGCAAATCATTGGTAACAATATCATTGAAACAACAAACTAATCCCCAGACTATTAGACGCTCTCACTTCCAGGAAATCTATGAATCAAACTTGTAATAGTATTACAATTATTACACTGTAATACCTGTACATTAATGTATAATATTGGACCCATTCATGAATTAAGTTAACATTGAATTACGATATTGTTGTGATGTATTAAATATAATGATAGATATTAAAGCGCATAGCATTACACATAACAGAGTAACCGATAAAAGCCTAATATTTTATGTTAGTTTAAAATTATTAAAAGGTTTGTTACGCATTTATAGCGATCATAATATTATTATGTATTTAATACGCGACTATAGTATAATAACAAATCACGAGTTTAATAAGAAATTATTTAAATGTAAAATCGAGAACTATTTACCACAAGAAATATTTTATTTTTTATTCAACGAAATACTAGATAAATGTATAAACTTTAAGGTTAAGATTGAGATATTACAATAAGTTATGCTAAGTTTGCAAACACTTAAAACAATACAAATAAAAATTAATATCTGTTAAAAAAACGAATGAAAAAACATTAAACAGACCGATCAGTCTGTACGGCGCTTAGGCTTAGAATTCACAATTCTAAAATAGCATACACGCGCTATCTATCGTAAAAATGTAAATCATTACTTATTTCATTTCAATTCAATGAGTGCTATGGTGTAAGTATTAGAAGTGGGCAGCGGTTTACCGCGGGTTTCTCTTATTGACATTAATCAATGACTGTTGTGATATATGAAAAAATAGTGACAACAGAAACAAATTTATTTATTTCACGAAATCAATAAATAGTATTTACAAAATGTTTACGAAACAACTTTTAATTTACGATTAAAAAAGTTAAACCAAAACACACACATGAATAGTCAGCAAATGATTTATCAATAATGTGTTGCAATCTTTTAGATTAACTTTAAGTAAGGGTTAATAGTCTTAAATGACTTATGATTTAATGTTTAAATAGCGTGAGGATTTGGACTTCTAATTCACATCAGTTAATGTCTAATAAATTGTTATTAGTATTTTAATTTAATAATGCGAATATTATCTAATATGTCTAAAAGTTAATGATTTTGAAAGTTTAATAATTATATTGCGGTTAAACCTTATTTTACAAACATATTTAGCTTATTATTACAAATTATTTTAAATGTTTTTTTAGGTTATATATAATCGATTAATACGAAAAATAATTATAGTAATTTAAATTATTATTGACATTCGAATACGAAATATTTTCCATAAACTTTTTATTATGTCTTCGTTGAGCTTTAAATAATTTTCTTTTCTTACAAAATCGTCTGTAATATAGCAGTTCAATAATTAAAGCAATAATTGACCAAACAGTGAACGCTAAATTAACCTTAAAAATATTCCGAAAATTATCGAAAACTAAGGGTTTAGACGAATGTCGTTTATTACTATTCGCGATACGATTTTCCAATTTATAAGATTTATTGATGTTATCGATCCATTTATTAAATATACCGCACTCTTTAATACGACTTATAA
>JAQGAW010004392.1:0-10959 GCA_034698025.1 Phthiracarus crinitus | reverse complement strand
TCGGGTCGGGTCGGATACAACCACGTCGGGTTCGGGTCGGGTCGGGTTCAGAAAATTCGATCGATTTACAAGTCTAAATCGAATATTAAGAATACTAAACTATCGTAAGCCATAAAAACAGTTAACCGTATATATTGTACTTATTAGTTAATAAGCTTACTGTACAGTACAGTATATACGATGATATGAATCGCGTTTTTGAAATTCGCTATATTATAATCCAAAAGTGGTGCATAGAAGTTAAAAAAAGCTTTGATGAAATTTTAACAGTGACCCATATTTTAGTTGTGTATTAAGTTTATGCAAATTGAATTACATTTCTCTGCTGACTTATATTCCATCTGACATCGCAATGGCATTGCATTACAAGCGTTAATAGTTCTTCTAAAACGCAATCCAAAGAGAACTCCGATGCCGTAGACCTTCAACACTAGTTTGGATACTTTCACCCCTATATTACATGTTATAGTGAGTACTGAAAACCCAGTTTTTAAATGGTTTTTCAAAAATACGCGAAACATATCGTTTATGATACTTTTCAAATTACATTTACCAATAATACGGTTATAATTTGATACTCTATTAATGTTTCATTTTAATTAGAGTTTTCAAATAATTTCATTGATGCAAATAAAAAAATTTAAATTATAATCAATCAACGGATATGTTTAAAAAATTAATAGTCAAAAGCAATAAAAAAATTTATTTTTATAACTTAATGTAACTAGTAATAGACAAATACGATTATATATTCTGTTGTTAATAAAATTTTAATTTAAAATTTTTAAAGTGTATTCAACCTTACAAGTAATAATGAATCGCTTTAACATTAGTCGTGAAAGAAATCTTTTGAATAATAATTTTGTTTTTAGAGGATTAAGCATTTAAGAGAAATAAAAAAATAAATTTTTATAATCAAATTCATTTCATTGAATACAAATGAAATAATTTTCTGTTTTTAGTTTTTGCTTGATTGTATGAAATAGTTTTATTATCATTAATTGTTTAATTGTTTTAATGAGAAACAACTCTTAACACAGTATTATTTATATAATTTATACCAAAATTAATTAGTCTATTAAAATATTATTCCCATAGTAATAATAAAACAAAATTATAATTTTCTTATCAATGTGTTGTAAGATTATAGCATAAAATTAGAGTTATATCAGATTAAATTACAATCTATTGTCTCAGAATTGCATTGAGAATATATTTTTAGAAACAATCTTTTACAACCATTTCAATTTCACTTAACACTTCGTGAAAGCGGAGTATCGCTGCGAGTCTGTATATATAGTATATTATTTAATAAACAAGATTTAGAAACTAGTTGTTCAACTACTGAGCATGAAATGATTAGAGTTTTAGTCCACATCTTCTTTTCTGCGCACATTTTTTCTGCTGCTATATATTAATAATTTAATAAACAGTTAAGTTGTATTTGTATGAGACTTTTTTTCTGTAACCAATAGTTTTAAAAAATAAAAAGTTGATTCGTTAGTAATATGGTTTGCATCAACAATTTAATTGACACGTGAAGAAACTATTTTTTTAACATTTGTTTTAAATTTAATCAGTTGTCAACAATATTTCGTTGCGCAAAAAAATGTTTTTAGAGAATAATTTATTGATACCATCAGCATCTTCTTAGCAAATTATTTATTCAGTTTTTCAAAGTGACGTTTGTTTTAATGGTTAAAATGATGATTAAATGCAAACTAACTTTAGATACAGTTTATTTCGAAATACTCTACTTGTTAATACTGATGTATATATCGTTAGTTAAGTGTCAAGACTTTTACGGCGGATATTTTAGTTATCATCCTCACTATCTTCACGATATTCCAGCGCCAGACCATTACAGAGGACCAGTGCCATTCGGTCTTCCAATGGGAGGATACTCTCTTCGTGGTAAAGGTCCGGCATATGGTCTTCAAGCTTATGTAGTCCGCGGTGTAATTCCTATTCCAATGATTCAGAGCTATTCTCAAGCACCGAATTATAGATTTCCAACGCCGTGGCAATATTTTCAACAATTTAGCTCTTTCTTTAAAATATTTAAATTTTGGAAAAGAAGATAAGAAGGTTTTTATATTTATAACATGTTATTTTAATATAGGATTTTTTAAGATAAACCTACTTTTTTGATAGGTATTAATGATTGAAAATTGATTGGACTCGTGTTTTATACATAGAAATTAAATATTTATTCTTTAGTGTATTATAAATATTTTTATTATCTCACTTTGGAAAATTCAGGATTTGGAAATCAGTCATTTTGCATGCATGGCTTTATATTAGGAGACATTTACATTTGGGTTAATATGGACAGCCGTGCATGTATTATATGTTATTTTTATAGTGATAATTTTAAAGAGAGCTTCTTATAAATATTCGATATGTATATAATATTACAAATGAATCCTATTTGACGGTAATTTATAAGAATATTTAATATATTTTGTATTATCTATAATAATCTAAAATTATATTTTAAAATGAAACAGTTTATAGTATAGATTATAAAATCGAAATTACGGTAATAATATAAATATATAAAAACCACTTTAGATTATAGTTTTAAGCAGATTTGAACAGAGCTTAAAAAGTTTTACACTTTTCTTACGCTCTTTTTAAATTGTTGAAATTTTAGGCTCTATACTTAAAGTAAAATACTTTTTACTCCATTAAACTTAATCTGTAATCATTTAGAATTATAACATTTTTATTGTAGTATTTAAATTAGTATCATTCATTGAATATATTAAAAAATTAAGTATTATTTTAGAAATTAGTTATTATTGTTTTCATCAAATCCATTTTATAAAAATTTTTATAATTATTAACCAGTATTTTTTTTAAATTATCAAAAAAATTCAATTAAATATGAAATAATACTAAAGTATTCGAATCAATGATACTTTTTACTGATTATATCGAATTAAAAATTTTTGTCAAATTACAAGAGTTAATGTTGTATGATTGAAGTGTAAGATGGAATATTAAGTTAAATAAATTAATAAAATAATAAGTTAAACTATGTTGAACAAAAATTTGGAATTGTTAAATTCAAACACCTTAGTCTTAAGATTGACGTCTAAAAAATTGTTAAACAAAACATTAATATGCTCAAGAAGTTGAACTTGAGCTTAAACTTCTTTATCTTTGTCCGAGCTTTGCTTTGAGCTTAAGTTCTCTGCTTTGAGCTCATATGCTTTATCCTCATCATTATTTATTAAAGTATCATAAAGCATAATTAAAAATTTGGAATTATAGTTTTAAATTCTTTACAATTTAACAAAAAAAATTCGCAAATTATTTAAAAAAAATTTTTGGTTAAAATATATTTTGGAAATTATTAAAAAATTTATTTTAAATGACTATTTTATATGCGCTTAATCTATTAATGAGAAATAATTGAATATTAGCTTATAAATTATACTTAACAATATAATATTGTTTTATGTCAAAGTAAGATTTTGCAATTTAAACTATAGAAATGCATTTAAAATATGCTGCAAATGTGCTTTTAATTGTTTTAAAACAAGAATTTTTTTGCAAAAATTAAAAATTTATTTTTATGAGATAAGTACTAATATTATTAATTTTAAATATAATAATTTAATTTTGTACTCAAAATATACTTTATACAAGGGATTGATAAATTCTTGACATCAAAAGTAATTAATGGCAAATTACATTCCGTGATATAACAAACAAAATGCAATTTAACAACAAATTTAATCCAAAACTAAATATCTTTACAAACACACAAATAATAAACAATATTATTGAAACGATTTTTCTGATATAATTTTTAGGAAAACTGCTTAACAAAACGCTTTTTTGAAGTTAAATAACCGACCGCTCAACTCAACTCCAACTCTTATTTATTCCGACCTCGTTTTTTAAACTAAACAACTTGGAAACTATATCTAGTAAATAATAATACTAATAATATTTTATTGGAAGTGCCATTTTTGGGTATTTATGGATGCGTTATAAAACTATTGGGATTGCGATGATACATCTGGTAGCGTTGATGCGCACAATAAGTTATAGTATTGTGCAATAAACCATTCACTGATAGTGTTTATGTGCTAATAGTGCCCATTGGACTCATTGGAGTTTTTGAGGTCAGCTAAGCATTGATTACGAAGTAAAGTATAATAAGTTTATATAAATATTAGTGTTTTCGTTGAATCACTATCTTTTCTGAATTACACAAAAAGCACTATTGAAAGAAAGAAATAGAAAAAATGAAAACACCGTTTTTTTCAAAGAGAAAATTGTGATTAAGTCAAAAATAAATGTTTG
Organism: Phthiracarus crinitus; assembly: GCA_034698025.1. NCBI lineage: Eukaryota > Metazoa > Arthropoda > Arachnida > Sarcoptiformes > Phthiracaridae > Phthiracarus > Phthiracarus crinitus. The sequence continues at coordinate 6,639 of JAQGAW010004392.1, read as the reverse complement.
ATTAATGTACGTTATTTACAATTATGTTTTTCACATTAAAAAATAAATTGATACAACGTTTTCTTAGTTTATTTATTCTTAGGAAAGTATAAAAGTTAGACTTGAAGGTAAAAATACCGTAAAATTTAGTGTAAAAAAATCGTGAAATGATTGAAAGCCTTTTATAAGTTGATAGACATTTTAACGTACAGTAGTTTAAAATTAAACCATACAAATGTTTGCGATATTCGTGTAATTTATCATAAATAATTTATGATATTTTTATAGGTGATTTCGAAACACATTCCCAATTTCGATATAAATTATATAAATAACTTTCAAAGCTTAATTTAATTATATTACGCATAATCCATAGAAAATCAAGTTTTTTAATTAGAAAATTAATGAATGAGTTTATGTCGGCTTATCATATATAATTTTTAAACTAATGAAAACTATGTCATAATGAGTAGTTTAGACTTAGACTTACGGAGTTAGAGCTGCGACAATGCAACGCAAACATACAGGTTTCATACATTGTAATTGGAATTAAAATCTAATTTATTAAAGGCATGTTTCATTAGTTAAAGTTAAAGGGTTATTTAAAAATTGTTTCGTATAATATAATCGGCTAATTTTTGAACCTAAAAACCTACAATAAATTAATTTCTGTATTTAATTTGAAATCAAACAGCAATTACTACTTTGTATTACCGTATAAAATAAATTTACAAAACTAAGAAGTTACTACAGAAGTAATACTGCTGTACTTGGCGTATAAAACTGAGACTGGATTTTCTAATAACGTTAAACCTTACATTTTAATCGATTTCGATTATTAAACAATAAAAATTTGAACATAATTGGAAATTGCGTGGAATTCAAATTTATAATGAGTTTGAAGGTAAAATTATAGTCATAAACAGAGCTTCTAAATAAAAGGATTTTCTAATAATTTATTTCGCAAGTCAAGAACCATATAATTTTTTATAAAATCTTTCAGAATAACATATATTTAGTTTAATAAAATTCTTACTTGAGAATGATTTTGAAATATAACATACATTTAATTTGTATTTTACAAAATTTATATATTTATACTAGAGTTTTAGCCCGACTTCATCGGGAAGAAATGATTTGAAATTCAAATAAAAACCCCACGCTACCAATTAACACCCGACCCCAGACATTACCCTAAACAATCCCACCAAATCCTTACAAAAAATTAGATTTTTCTATCTTGATCTCCCTATGGGGGGGGTTTCCACTACCCTCAGTAAGCGACACAGCAAATCAGCACAAAGTTTTAAGGTGAGTTAAACTGTATAGGTGTTAACCTTAAAATTTTAATTTCTTCTACCTCAACACCCTTAAGGGGGCCCACCTCCTTGAAACGCCTTCAATTGATCCCTTCTCTTCGAGCAGAATCCATTGATATAGGTGTCAAGTTGGTGGGGCTCCGAGGAGAGGAGCCTATAAAGGGAGCCACACAGACAGACATACAGACAAATTATGAGACTTATTATTAAGATTTTTGATATTTTGCCTATAATGCGCATAAATTCTTTGACATTCAATATGAGGATAATTAATTGAAAAATGAATTTTTAATCAATATATTTGATGAATAAATGTGTGCCGAGATCTGTATATTGATCTAAACTTAATTTTCAGTGAACGAAACACAATTTTTATTAAATTTCTTTTATTATAATTTTATGTTTCTTAAATAAGAACTATTAAAATTGATGTTAAATACGAAGTTCACAATTGTTTTAAAATACTTCTAATTTAACAAATTACAGCTTTCTTTATTAATAATTAAATATTTTTTAAACGGAAAAAGAAATAAATTATGAAATACAAGTTTTTAAAATTTAAAGATTTTATTAATTTTAAGGCCAAAAAATGTATAATTAATATAAAGTAAACCAAAAGAAAAAAAATAAAGCAAAAAGTGTATACGAATATAAGTGATTGTATGTAAAGAACTATGTTTTTAAGAAACTATGAGAAATGAAAAAATATGTTATAAGCAAAAATAGATTGCAATTATCAATACAATTCTTTTCTTTTCTACGTGTAATACAGAATAAAGTTTTTTTGTTTGTAGTGTTGTTATAAAGAGCCAAAAAGGGCATCTTTTCACAGAAAAATAAGATATAGATATACATTACATAATAAAGTTTGACAATTTTCTCTTAAACGTAATATAAGTGAGAGCCAAAAGGGCTAAACACGTGTAACAATAGATAATATATGATAGCAATATGAAAAGGCCAAAAGGGCCACAAAAAATATTAGATTCGAATCTAATAAAATTATGTTATTTGTAAATTAAATACTAGATTAAATAGCAAATGTATGTTAAATCTAGTCACAGTAAAATAACCAAAAATATAATATGAGCCCAATATAATAAAATTGACTTTTGGGCCGTTGACTAATAAACTTTTTTTAAAAAAAATTTTGACAAAAAATTTATAACCGATTAATAAATTTAGTATTTGTTACAATAATAAATGTAAAATAAAAATAAAGCTTAAAATTTACATATACATTGTTCATAACCCTGCAATTTGCGGTAATTTTGTGTGTATGTGTTAACAATTTTTCAATAATAATAATAATGATGTAATGATATATTTTGATTTGTCCAGTGACTAGACAACAATAATTACTAGTAAAGTGAAATCAAAATACGGTAATAATATATTTTCAATATTGGAATGTCATTTAAGCAAAAAAGTGATATATTTTTTTATAATTTTTTCTTAATATAATATATATGTATATATAATAATGTTTTTCTTTTTATTATCATTATCAGTTGGGAAGACTTGAGAAATGTGATCACTAATAAATTATAACTTCTTTTTTCGAAATAACAATAAATGGCACTTATGTGAAAGTGTTTCATTTGCAAATATGAGTATCATATAATAATAATTATAATAATTAATAATATAATATAATATAATAATAATAATAATATCTTTTCACAATAAACGTTAACTAATATTTTTAATGAAATGAAGAATGACTTCAGTTTTGCCAATAAAAAATATTTAAAAACAATTTCGGCAAAAATGAAATATCAAGAAAAAAACAGGAAAAATCAAAAAAAAATTGCATAATAAAATATTGATTAAAGATTTAAAGATATTGAATTATTAGATAACTCGACTAGCAGTAAATGTATTCAAATGTTATGGTAAATATTGTAACGTTAATAATTTTTCTTTCAAAATCACACTTTTCAAAAATGATTTTCTTCTTTTTAATTGCGATTATCAACTATTTATAATAAATTTGTATAAATTTATAGTACTTATGCCTTCTTAAAAAAACTATGGCTTAAAATAAGAACAATTTTTCGAAAAGTACTGATGAAATGTTTGAGTTAGTTATTATTGCTTGTTAAAAACAACTTAAAACTAAATTTGTATTGCTTTCTCTATGACTACGTAATGGCCCCGAAAAATAGACATTCAAAAAATAGACTAAACGTCTAAATACGTTAACAAATTCTTAAATCGTATTTTCTTGACAAAATAAAACAAAAATTTCAATATACGTTAATGTTGTTGTGTTTTCGTTTTCGTTTAAACGTTTCAATTACATAATATATAGCGTATTGAGAATAAGAACGTGATGGTTGTTCTTCGCAAGTGTGACAACGTAACCCTCACTAGTAATCTTGAGACCACAACAACGCGATACTTTGACATACGGACACTCAAACTCACTGATCAAAGTGCCGCTACGATCAAACACAACAACGTGAAACCGATTTCCATGAGAATCGCCAACAAGTATATCACCAGCATCTGAAATATCAATGCCATTAGGAAACGATGTCAAACCTTCACAACCAATTTTTCGCATATATTGTCCCTCATCGTTGAACACGACTACACAGTGACCCTTAAAATCGCAGATATAATATTCATGATTGTTAATCGCAATATCGCTCGGCTCTCGCATATATTCGCTGCAATCAAACCAACGAAGAAGATCTCCAGACTCGGCAATAACAAACACTGTGGGAGAAACGGAATCTACAGCAACAATATGCCCGTTTGGAGTAATAGCCAGACCGGCAACGATATCGATATAACGAATCGCTATTTTTCGCACAAAATGTCCCGAACGTGTAAAGATTTGCATTCGACTTCGTTCGGCTCCGCGATCGCAGATTACGTATCGCGGAGATGCACCCGTTCCGTGACCAGAAGAGGTCCGAATTATTGCTACCTATTATCAAATACAAATCACAACAAATATGAATAAATCAAAAATGATCGAGTGATGTATCGATTGATACCTTTCTCGGATACCAAAGCTGCGCCTCGTCTTTGCCCGGCACTCCGAACGAATGCTTGAAATCTCCTGATTTGTCAAATATACAAATTCGATGATTATTGGTGTCTGCGATAACAATCTCTTCCTCAACTCCGAGACAAAATCCGTGCGGCGAAGAGAACTGACCCTTTTGACCGCCCAATTGCCCAAACTTGCATCTAATCTGCATTACATTTGGTTTCGTACCAGTTGTTGATGAGCAGCGACCAAGTGGTGGGGTTATTGACGAAGAAGGAGATGTCGAAGACGGCGGCATTAACCCATTTTGGACTTCATTTGCGCTCATTTTTGCCAATTGACTTAAATTCTTAATCGCAGCTTCATTTAGGACTAATCCACCATTTTCTAAAGGCACGTTCGAATTAATAGGAGTGGGAGATGGAGTGTTCGCTGAAGATGATGCTACAGATGTCGGGTCTGGTGTAAAGTATGCGATCTGAGCCAAATTGATTTGAGTTATGAGATCAGTTAAGTCTAATTGCGTCGATGGAGGAATAAGACCCGAATGGACACTCATTTCGCTTTCGGACACATTGGGTGTGATCGCTCGCAAATTATGACTAAATGATGATAAGCCTAACTCCGGTGTAGAACGAGTGGAGAGTGAATCGCTGGACATGTGATTGATGTCTTGAATGGGATCAGCAATGGGTGAACTCTTCGATATCATTCTTCCGACATCGAGCATACGAGATGGAAGATTGACCGAACTTTCAGTCAATATTGTCAACTCATTATCGGGTGAGAAAGAACGAGTAGAATAGCCTTTGCCTCCAGTGTCGTAAAGACTCGCTCGAGAAGCCAATGAACTGCGGTCTCCTTCGAAATCAAGATCTATAAGATTAGTGGGATGCACGCTATCATCACTTAGTGATGGTGAGTCTAGTAATCATAATATCAATTTTAAGGATTGGCAAAACTTTTAGCAATATTTTACGCATACCTCCTTCAGCCTTAAGAGCTAATGCAACCAAATTATGCAAGCGATCAGAAGGTGGACACAATTGTTTCATTTTTTCGGCTGTTGTTAGAGTGAGCGCCAAATCTCTATGTCCGTCATAGAACAGTTGACTAAACAAATATATAGCAAAATAACGTTATAAATACGTATATTACCGGTATATAGATATACAAAAGATATACAAAAGAAGTTCATTATCAATTTCCAATGCCTATTATTATTACATGAATATAATACTTATTTAAAATAATAGCTCATTAATTTAACTGAAAATTTAAATCATGTGTAAAAAAATGAATCAATGATTATTATAATGTCCGCCATTACTAAATTATAGTAATAACGTTATAATTAAATAAAATTTTATTATATATTAAATCCATAGATCTCATCATATTAAACATTAATACCGATTGTGATTACAATAAAAAATGCAATGTAATAAAGTTAATGAAAATACCTGACGATAAGTTTGTAGAGTAAATCCTTATCGCAGAGCACACCAGTGATGGTCGCATCGCGCTCTCTATCTCTGTTGAGCGCATTAATGTGAACATTAGTACCATTTCCGCCAGAATTAGGACCCGAACCTCGAAGTTTGCCCACTTCTTGCTGAAGCTGTTCGATATTTAATCGATAATTTTGCTTCATTTCCTCCATTTTCACGATATCTTTATGCAACGTTTTAATCTTATTCTGAAGTGGTATAAAAATGTCCTGTTCTGTGATAGAGATTTGTTTGATATTAGAGATGTTTTGAGCGATAGCATTGTTGGCATTGTTTGACGCGTTAGTGTTTGGATCACTCATACCATTACCACTATTGGCGTGTAATTGCGTTTCGCTCAATCGTTTCACTAATTTCACGTTCTCTTCATATAGTTTCACATTTTCGCACTCAATGTGGTTAAGTTTTTCTTCGAGATCATTACACCTTTGAGCAGCTATTGATTCTTTGGCGTTAGCATCAGTATTCGATACCATTATGTGATGTGTGTCCAAATCATTGTCCAAACCATTATTATTAGAAATAGTTGTTTGCTCTTCCATCGAATTTTCGCTATTAATCGTTGAATTAATTATATTCTGAATGGTAGACTCATCTGAAGCGTTGAACACATTGTTATCGCTTTCGGTGACATTCATTTTGCGATGTATTTGCGATATATTTGCGATATATTTGCGATGTATTTGCGTTTTGTGTCGTCTATCAGTATCTCAATGTGTATGTGTATGCGTTTGGTTTCAGTGTGATATCTAAGGGGCGGATTTTCCTGGAAAATCCCGTCTTTTTTCTTTGATCGCAAGACCGGGAAATAAATATATTAACATCT
>JAQGAW010004391.1:0-10960 GCA_034698025.1 Phthiracarus crinitus | reverse complement strand
TTATTTGAGTTTATTCGCTGTCGTATATCTGTTCCCAAATTCTGAAAAATACTTAAAGGAGAGATGGAGTCGTTATCATCGTTAGCTGTAAGCTTCATATCAGCAAAAGAATGAATTATTGTTATTTAGAAAAATAAATATTGAATATAATTAATCAAATAAATAATTAAATTGATGTTTTAATTTATGAAATCCAGATTAAAAGTTAATTTATGCGTGAGACTAATGATGCTAATGGTTTGGGTTGTAATGGTTATACCATGGTTTTAACCATTGGTTTAATGTTTTTTAGGATTGGTTTCAATTTTTAAATCAAATGATGGTTTGGTTTGATTCAAGATATAAAAAAACGACTATAAAACCAATAAACAATTAGCTATTATTTATATACAATAATTTTTGAAATATGTGTATTTTAAAGTCTTGGTTGAATCACTATTGCAAAAATAATAACAAGGATTGCATTATTAACATTATTAACTTACCAAATGATTTTTTAAAACCAAATAAAGTCAGTAAATCATTATTAGGAAATTATTTATGAAAAAATGTATCTATAAATAATTTATTATTTAATTGAGTTAATAAAATTTTTAATAATGTTTTAACCAATGGTTTGGTTTGGTTCGGATTGGTTTACGTTATAAATATTGCGATTTGGTTGGGTTTGGTTCTTTTTTTAGGATAATGGTTTGATTTGGTTTGGGAATAGTCTAATCATTAGCATCTTTAAGTGAGACTCATTGCTTTGGTTTTTTGCTTTCATCAGTGATTTCAACCAATGTTTCAGCGATTGTGTTTTTTTATTGGTGATATATGTTATCGCTTATATTTATCGGTGGATGCATTTTGCCATTGGAAGCATTGTCACTATTTGTGAAATACATTAGTCATTATATATTGCCAGTCATATTACCCACAAAATCATAAATCGGTATATTATTTCGCGATTTGAGTTTTGATCGATACGTTGTTTGGATCGTAATTTTATCAAACCTACTGTTTTCATTCATATTCTTTAGTTCAGCAATAGTTTATTCGCAATTAAGTTATTGAGATTATACTCATTTAATGAGATTTTACGATTAATATGATGACATATTTTCTATTATCATTTCATACATTTGTACGATAAGTAAGAAATTAAAAAAACTTAAACCATAACATAGTCATAGGTATAATTTGCAATATTATTGAGTTTTCAAATTACTGAGTCAACGTTTTAGTCTTATTGTAATCAATAGCCTATAAGTTCGATGTAATAAATTACTCGTTTATGCGTACATCACACGAGTATTATTAAATATCATTTAACTAAAAATGTCGTTCATTGCATCAACGAGTAGTACTGAACTTTGCAAACACAACAATACAGATAAAAAGAACGGCGTATTAAATCCGGCGTTTGACGAAATCGAAATAAAACAGGTTCGGTTTGCCGATGGTTTGCCCGAAATTACCCGAATTGGAACCGATGAGAATGGGCTCACATTAATAGAAGTGGAAAATGAAGATTCAAGTGATAGCGATTCAGGCGAACGAACGATGAACTTTTTTGCGCGACAACTAAATCGATTGACAAACGATTCGCCGCCGAAAATACGGTTTAGAAGATCTTCGAGATCGAAGCGATGTAGGATTGCGTTATTTGTTGCGTTTTGGTGCATAATTGTAGTGAGTTTTGCTGGCATATTATCGTCCATCGCTTTTATTGTTTGGATCGAAACATATACCGAACGTAATTAATTATTTATATCTATGCTTATATTATAATTATTTTGTGCTTAATTTTCATCGTCTAATTTTAATTTATAGCTCAAGATAGTGTTAATCAAACATCATTGTCTAATGTTACGCAATTTTCGAATACTCAACAAAATTTTTAATACGATTAAACTCATAAAGTTTAAGAAGTTTGCGAAAACTAATGGCTTTACTTAATTTTTATTCGTTTATTACCGTGTTATCAGTTATCACATGTGTAAATATAAATCAATTTTTATTTCATTAAAATTTACTTTTGCCTTATACTTGATTATTATATATAACTTATTGTTTTAAACATAATTATAATGACTATCGGAATGTTTTCCAGTAACATATTTAGTTCCACATTAACTGTGATGCCGCTCTGTTTTTAAAGGAATTTATTTGTATTTGCAATTGTTTGTGACATTGGAATCAGACCAGAGTGTTCCAAACTATGATGAACTGGCGAAGAATGTTTTATATAATTTTTTGTTAATTTTTGAAGAGACAATTTTTCATGAAGAAATTATAAACCATTACAGCTCGTATAACATTTTTAAAAAAAATTTTACCAAAATTTAAGTTCATCGTGTATTTTTCACATTTCACAAAAGTATTTTTAACATTGATTTGTGTTTGATTTGTCAAAATCTTTAGAATTGAATTTAAAAAAACGTGGATTTTTATATCAAAGACAGCCTTCCCTCTGGTATTCCTTGAATAATACATGATATCAGTATTCCTGTCAAAGTCAATAGAACTTTCCAGAACTTTAACAAAATAGTACACGTATCCGTTTTACATATACACGCATAAATAAACATACATATTGCGCATAAATAAAGGGTTTATGTGTAAAACAGTTTACAGAGATTGCAGATTAGTAATCCTATTTATAAATGCAAAGTTCAATATTGTAACTGTTATATACAAGGGGTAAATAAATCTTTGAGCAAAGAATTTCAAAGAATTTTATTTTTCTTAAAGAAAAATTCTTTGAGCAAAGAAATTTAGTTTTGAATTTTTTAAGAGAAAAATAGCTAATATTCTAAACTTTTCTCAAAGAATTTCAAAGAATATTTATATTTCTCAAAGAAATTTGTAAATTTAATATTAAATAGAAAATTTGTTCAAATTTTGATAATTGGCATTTTAAAAAAAATCGAATTTAAATTGTAGATCTTATTAACTAATTTATACAAATTATTTATTTATTTAAAACTAAAATTATGCTCAAAGATATGTCAAAAAATTATACTAAATTTTAATTTACTGAAAGAATAATCAAAGAATTTTGTTAATTTTCTCAAAGAAATTTGAATAAATAGTCAAATAATTTTCCAAGAATTTCATACATTATTCTCAAAGAAAATTTTACCCCTTGGTTATATAAATACTAAAACATATATAATGATTACTGTGAAGAATCACTATTGTAATGTGTACTGTTAACAGTTACTAGTATTGTATATCGAAAATGTGAATAAATTTGTGTTAATTTTATAATTATAATCAATATTACAAATGTGTTTTTGCTTAAATATTAATCACTTATTGAGCCAAACGTATTATTTATGCATACCGTATGTGTAATTTTTATTTTATCCGTAATGACATCATTCAATAAAAATATCTGTAATGATTGGTGTGATTCAAATGCAATCGTCTATTCAGTTGATATCAAATCACAAAAACGTTTAACAGAACTGATAGAATAGTTATTTTATACTAAATTAACTGTGGACTGATAACATAATCTCTATAATTGAGTAACTGATGTGCAATATTAAAACTATTCAATATTAAAATAATTTGTTAGACATTGATTTAATTTAAAACCTTCACTATAGATCATAAAGTAGTGTTGCTTTAATTATAAATATAGTTATGTTTATAAAACATATGTTGTAATTATTAAACATTTACACGTCTAAATATTTGACACACGTTTAAAATGATTGTTAAAAGAAAAATTAGCGATCACTATAAGCAAACGGAGTTAGTTCTGTATATTACGTGCTTCAAAACGATTGATAAAACTAATTCAAAACAACAGACGAATAGCCTATTAGAAGCATATGTTCGCGAGTATAGACAAAATAAAGGCAAATTTAATTGGTTTAATGTATTGAATGGACACACAGATAACGAACAAATTGGATTCACTAAAGCTATAGATATTATTTCGGGATTACTGATCAAAGCGTTCGATTTAGAAAGCGAACGGAATCCTACCGTTGAACATACAGTTGCGGTTCGAGAAAATGCAGATTTGAATAATTTAGTAAATTTGATAAAAGAAGTGATACGTCGTCGACGAAAGGCTCAGAAACGCCACGATAAGAACAAAGATTTGGCTAAATATCTCACTCATCAGTTTATTATTAAAAAGTATCAAATATTTTTAAAGAAATTAATTAAAAAGAGAACTCAAAGATTAGAAGAACCTGATTGTAGCTGTGATTATGGCAACACTAGTATTGCACAGATTTTATCAAATGTTTTATCGATGAATTTTTCGTTATTTTCCGCTGAAAAATATGTTGAAAAAATGAAACGACGACGAGTCAGGAAAAGAGAAAATAATAGTAAACAGGAAAAAGTCGGAACTGATTTGGAAAAAAATTTTGAGAAGAATAAATCGCAACGTATGAACAAAAAACAAAGTAAAAATAAAGAGAATGCTGTGGTGTCTCGCAAAGAATTCGATGAATTATTGGTCGAAGTTTGCGAACTTAAAAATGTCATAAATAAACAAAAGCAATGTTATAATAATGCTATTAAGAGTCTGATCAACGATTTAGCGAAAGAGAAAACAAATGCTGCGATAATGAAAATAGAGGTCGAAAGACTGCTTAAATTAATCGAAATTATGAACATATGATAATTTAATATTGCTATATCTACTAACGATTTTTCAAACGATTGTCCCTAATAAGTACCAACAATTCTATGAAAACGTTTAATTATCTAATCTTAACGTTAACATTATAAGTTTATCATTAAGGATAGTATTTTCCGGTACTAAAACAATTGATGATCTAACTTTTACATCCACTTTGAATTTATGAAATATTAAAGTTCTATTTTAACGATATTTTGCTCAATATTGCGAAAACGGGAATATTTTTAAGATTATATGCAAATCCGGGAATATTTTACAAAACTTTTAAATCCGGGAAAACCGGGAAATTAAAACCACTTTTATTTAAACTGTTATCTTTAATAGAATTTACTATATTAATCTCCCGGTTATATAATTAAAGAAAAAATGCGGTATTTTCCATGAAAATACTATCCTTATATATAAGTGAGGATTAGTAACAATATAATTGAAACGTGAAAATAATCCTCAGACTTTTAGACGCTCACTCAAGTCCTAGGAATCTATGAACTACAGTTTATCAAACAAAACCATACCATTAATAAATATATACTTTACGATTTAAATCTTTACTGACAAACATAAAACTTTATTTGCTGAAGTAATATTTAATGCTAAAATTGATTTTGGCTGTAATTAAGTATTTATTAAAGCCGATAAATATCTTAAAAGAGGCAATAAAATAAAGGCTATTTTAGAAAATTTAAACATTTAAAAAGCAAATGAAAAATATAGTTCATATATAAGATAAAACCATGCTTATCTAAATATGATAACAATTATATTTCTTCCTCAAGGTTTTAATTAAAACGCGAAAATGGGTTCCTCGAAAGAGAGGGATTAATTCTTAAAAGGGATGGGAAAATATGGGAATAGTCTTACACTAATTTTTCCATCAAATTGTAAATTTTTTAAACTTATAATTGAAATATTTATTTAATTGTATTAAAATTGATATTTATTTAATTCATAATATATATAACATTTTATAAAAAATTTTCCTATGATTTTAATATCTTTTGTGAAATTTCAAGGTACTTAGTAAAAGCTAGTTTTTGCCCTTTAGAATCATTCTCTCGGGAGTAAAAGATTTGTAATTCGGAGTGAATGTTTGTTTGTATATGATCTTTATCGGCCTATAATGTGCTCATACTTATCTTGAACTCAGATGACCAATAATAGAATATAATAATCAAACGAATGACAATGAACTAGATTTTGATTATTAAATTATTGTAAATAATTAAGTTTTGCATTTTTTTCAATTAATACATTTTTAATATTAGAAATTTCTTATCAATGATTCTTACTTATCATATGCTAACCTATTATAGCCTAATTGATTGTTTGTTAAATTTATTTAAAATTTCATAATTATAAATGCTTTGACTCATTCATATAAATGTATTTTATTCATAGAGGAAAGAATAAACAATTCGTGTAATTTTTGTCAGTAGGGGTCACTATTTGAACAAACATGAATCGAATACCAATGCGCAAGATTTGAATCATTTTTTAGATAATACAAACTTTGAAATAAAAAAATTTCATTTTGATGATGTGTTTTATCTTTATAATGGCTTATAAATGAATTGCTTTAATCACTTTAATCACGACATTTTACTGCGAGTTATTCGTCTGAATTTTTGCAAGGATAATGAAAATACTTTAATTAATAAATTTTTGATTATTAATTAACAAATATAAATCGCTATATTATCTTATCAATAATTAAACAATTAGAACTTTATATGGTAAAATAAACTTTCGTGAAAAATTGAAAAATTTCAAGCTATTTTTAACGTATTTTAATTTTGGTTATATACGCTTTTCTTTTAATTAGAATTTTCATTTAATTACCAAATTAATTAAATAGCGAACAGATAATGCAATTAAATATTGTAAATTAAATTTTAGACGAAGTTTCTTCATTTGAATAAAATTTTATTCTATTTTTATATTTATTATTAAAATTAAATTCATTGCATGTTTTTAAATAATAGTAGCTTATCATATTTTTAAATTCTCCAAACCGTATATTTTATGTTTGATAGGCGTTATAGCAAAGATTTTTTTAAAATAATCGCTATGAATTCGTGTCAAAATTTGAAAAAGTTCAACAAATCGTTAACAGTTAAAACACTGTTAGTCGTGTCTGATAAATAATGTAATAATTATAAGATTAGTTAATTGTTGTTTGTAACATTTCTGACACTAATAAAAAATTCACTGAATCATCTTTGCTTAATAGATTTATTAAGCAAAAAATTAAATAAAAGGAAAATTTAATCACGTTTGATACTTTTATTGTTTATTAAATTAGTATAACGTAATTCATAATTTTGAATACTGACTGGTATTTCGATTTATCTTTTACACAAATTTTCTGGGATTAAAATTACATAATTTTGGATTTTAAATTTTTTAATTCTAAGGTAAAAGTTTAATAGTTGAATATATTTAGATTCGATATACTAAATTAAGACAAACATATAAATCACTCATAAACGGGTTTTCTCGAAAGTATATATACAGTTTCGATAGTTATTTAGCTCGAGGTTTATGTGTTTAATAAACCGCTCACTATTAATATATATATAACTTTTTCCAAATCGGCTTATTTAGTGCATTCTGCTAAACCACAGTTAGAATTGTGACATACACGCCAAACCTTAATTAGTGGTTTAACTGATTCAGAGGAAATTAATTTTTATCTAGCATTGCCGGTATGTAACCTTAAATGATAATTTTTTCCATTTGATGGTTACGATTCAGTTTAAAGCGTGTATAATTTTAGTCACACGTATGTAATTATGATTATGTTCTAATTATATATCTTCTTTCTATTTGGTAACTGATTAGAAAAATTATTCATATTTATTAGTCTAGCAATTCAAGTGATAATGATAGAATAAAATTTTTACATATCTTGAGTGTGAGCGCTGAGCGTCTTGTGTCGAGCGTGTGCATCACTGAATATTAATATAATTATTTTTATAGTTAATACGATGATAATTCTTAATGGACAATAAATTACAAAGGCTATAACTTTTGACTTATACTTTACTTTTAAAATTATAACTCATAAACAGTAATGAGTTTCTATTCGAATTCGCCTAACTGTCGCGTTTTTTTTATAAATTTGTAACAAAATTTTTTCCCCTTTTTTATGTTTTGTTCAGTTAGTCGACTACGAGTAGAATACTCATCACTGCTCATAAATTGATCAATTTTCCCAAAATTAACTGGCATGGATTTTAAGCTTTGTTGTTTATTATGCAGTTGTTGTAAACTGTATTCAATACTAAATATCTAAATAATTTTAAAAATAAACTTTTCTTTCGTAGTATCAACTGCTTCTTTGCATTTTCATTACGTTTTTAAAATTTTTTATTTTAAAAGCAAAAAACAATTATGGTAATAATTTTCTTGGTATAATCAACAAAAAAAACCCGGAATTTCTATTAAAAGTTCTAAAATCTTTAGATTTATGTATAAAACATTAGATTTTGGATAAATGTTTTTGTAGAACATTACTGTAATGTTTAGATTACAATCTATGTTTACATAAAGTTGCACCAATGATAAAATATTTTAGTAATTTATATGTCACATCTTGCGATTTTTAAACTGGTTTTGTTTTTATTTTATATTGGCATGTACTATGTTTTAGCAGACCTGTAACATGTCTTATCGCTTTAATTTTCATAATTATTTATAATTTCACAAAATCTGATAGTAAACAGTAAAATATTTATTGAAACTAAAATCTATTTCATACTATAATAATTTAGTTTTATTCGATAACTATCTATACTGCGCTCACTTATCTTTTTAAAGATGTTCGCTACCTTTACCTGAATATTTTTCACTCAACGTTTCGATTTATGGATATCTATATATATAACAATAATTATATTACCAAATATATTAATTATATAAAATCAAAAATAGAATCAAATACGGGTCACCTATTGTGAGCTAATGTTTCGATTGTGCTGTAGATTTCGGGCACACTTTAATTTCTGTTTACGAACAAAATCAACAATTTAAAGCACAATTTATACCACACGCAAAAACACACGAAAACTCCTATAAAACATATGCCCAACTTTTACAAGATTTTTGTACATTTAATAGATTTGACTACTGATTTAGTATTGACACGCATTCGCATCAAATCACGTAATACTGAAATATATATTTTATTTACTAGTAATATTACAATAGCATCGAAATAAATGTACTATTAATTTTTATTATATGCATTGTCAATGAATATTGAATGCTTATCTAACGGCAATCAATTAGATTCAAAAAATTAATGGTGTTTATTTAAAATTTATGTGCCATTGATTTACAAAAATTAAACAATAGTCTTAAAACGTGTTTAGCGTTAAATTATAATAAAAACTTTTAAAGCCTAATTAATTTAATAATATAATAAATATATGCCTAATAAACAAACTTCCTTAACTTATTTTGAAATATGGATGACGCAAAAAGTATAACTTTATAGTGTTGACCAAAACATAGTAAATTATATTTTTAAATAAGCAAAATAACTTAATTAAGTGATTTAAAAAACGAATACATATATTGATTGATTTATCATCATTTCAATCTGTGATCTATAATTTTATTTCGATTTTTATTGTTAAGATCCGAAAATAATAAATAATCTACATATATAATAAGAGAACTTTCCTTACCGGTCACTATAAAAAATTTGAAGCGAAGTCAGTGTCGGTTTTATTAGCATATTTGATCGAATTTATAAAAAGATTAGCTTTGTTGCTAAAATTTATTAAAACAAACATTATTTCTTTTAGATTAACTAGAGTAATAATGTAAATTTAAATTTTCTAGTGATTATAAAGTGACATAAATTTTATTTGTTAGCATTATTTCAGTATATCTATTAAATGAGTCCTATGAGACTCAGGAATCAAATGATTGGGAATTATTACAAATATACTAATATGCTATTTAAATGTTTTATGGTTAACGTTTAACAAATTGAAATAACATATAGTATTAGTTTTAAAATAACTTGAATTTCGATGCACTGCGCATGAATTCAAGTAATTTTAAAAATTTGAATGACAATCATATTTATCAATAGATATTAATGTCAAAATTTTTATCATTTTTCTAAAAAAGATTAGAATAATAAATAAATCATTTTAAAATATGCTTAAATCACCGGAGAATTAAGCACTTTCAATACTCTATATATGATAGGAAAATGTTTAAAAAATCTTATTTATTATCATAAATCCATAAATAATAATTCAACTAAATTAAAAGTGTATATAAATGTGTAGATTTCATTATTATTATTTAAAAATAATTGCAGCTTATATTTTCGATTTTAATGCCGACAACATAAAAGCATAAATAATCAAAAATTATATTTTCTAGAGCATAAACCTGCTCCTCATAACAAGTAAACATCATATTATTAGCTATGGTGCGGATATAATAATACGATTTTTATACTGCCTATTTTAGAATTAGTATCAAAAACATGAAATTACCGCTCGTCTCATAAATTATGACCAATTATGCCATACATTTTCTGCAGTGAAAATCTGGATCAGATCTTAAATTTTTTCAGCATTCAATAATCAATATGTTCGCCAAAATTGAGGTCAAACTGAATATATCAGTGACAATCATTCGTACTAACAATTCTTCTTCGTTACTCCCAAATAATTTTTGCGCATATATTTAAATTATTTATCAATTCAAGAATCAATACAAGCTTAGACTACACTGTAACATATTATTTAGTAATTCAGTTAAACAATTTGTTTAATAAATATTGAACTAATAATCGTGTAATAAGTTAGTACAGTATTAATTATGGTATTTAAAGACTATGTACCACTTAAAACTAAAACTACTAATTATATTTCATTCATCTTTTTCTGATTAAAAGAGAAATAATTTTTTTTCTCACTTTTAGTGCATAAGCGTCACAAAGGCAGCGGAAAATACAAATGTTTATTAATTAGAAAAATGAATGAAAAAATTAATTTTTAATGATTAAAAGCTTGTGGTATCTTTTGTTACCAATCAAGACGAACAAAATGCTAACTTACTTTATAGGTCAAGTTTGTTATGCTGGAAAATGAAAATATTCAAATCAAAAAATAATATATATATATATGTTTAAAATCGTTGATTAAATTTATAATAAAAAAGGTTATAGGAGATTATATTGAAGAAATATTCAATTATAAGGCTAGATAATTATCTAGTACTCTCTCACATGAGAGAAAACTTCTAAATTCATTGTTATCAAGAGTTTAATTTTTTAAA
>JAQGAW010004390.1:0-10964 GCA_034698025.1 Phthiracarus crinitus | reverse complement strand
AAGATACCGAAACAGAATTTCCCTAAAAACATCGTTATAATGGTTGCCGAAAAAGGATCTGTAAATAGAGAAAAGCTTTTTTGGGTTAAAATTCAATATTTTTATCAAACATCTCTAGTTTTTTAATTTTTACCCTCTCAGGACGGGTTTATGTCATTGTAAATAACAATGGAAGCGTATATTAATAGTTTAGTTTTTCAAACTGATTTCAATTTGTTTTGGACAAAAATTATTAACACATTTTTGCCAAATTATACTAAATATAATAGAATAGTGTCGACGAATAATCAATTAGTTATTGTGCACAGTGATAGTCAAGAAAAAATATTTTTTTCATCAGATAAACCGAATAAGAAAAACGCTCAAAACGAATGTTCGTTTAAAGCATTGCAGTATCTGTTGAAAAATAAAAAATATGAATACAAAGTAAGTGATACCATACGGAGCGTTAACGCTTCGTCTGATATCACTTCTTTGTATTCATATTTTTTTAATTTTTTTAGTTAAGACCTATCGGTATCAGTAATTTGACATTTAGTTGTGTTATCATATCATTTCTGCAAGTGTTTCTAAATTTTGAATACATTATTGTGTTCTTTGACATTGAAAAAGAAAGATGTATAGAGTTTTCAGAAGGAAAGACATTACTCTATTCATTTAATAAACTAAAACATGATTATCGGCGCTTTTTTAACCGTATTATTTCATTGCGTCAACAAATAGAAAATGCAAAAAATTCGGAATTAAAAGGAAAATTACGTCAAGATTTAGAGAATGTTTTCTTTGAGTTGAATGTCAAAAATATCGATCACATCATTGATAAGTGTAATCTCACAATAGAACAGTTGGTTACCAAAAGAGGATATAAATGTCCGAAATTTATTAATGAGTTTTTGAATCAATTTAATGCTGAATTGAAATCAAAAGACATGTTTCCATTAATTAAATACTTTATGTCACATTATGATAAAAATTATCAAAGAAATATTTATGATTACATTATAAAAATTAATGGAAATAATATCGAGAATGGAATCGAATTTCAAAAATTGGTTGATTCGGTTAATTTTAATGATATACTTTTACAGAAGTATTTAATTTTTCACTTAAAACCGAATATTGGGAAAACAATATCATTCTATGAGAACATTATTAAAAATACTGAACACGAATATAATTATCAATTTATATCAGCAATAATTTACGTAAAACACAACACACCTCCTAATCATGTCTATTCATTAGTTAAGAAAAATCAAAAAATTTACAAATTAGATGAAAATTTTACTGAAATAAATGCTGGAATCGATAACATTAGCAAATCACCATTCATTATGATTTTTGAATTGAAAATATAATGCATTTAATAAATAATTAATAAAGAACTTTAATTTGTACAAAATTCGCTTATATTTTATTTTAAAATTCGCTAAAGTACTTATTATTATCGAAACTTAGATTTTACCCCATGGGGTAAAAGCTTGAGCTTATCCCCCATAGTAACGTCCAGTTTTCTGAAAACCTAAAGATTTAGATTATACCCCATGGGGTAAAAGGTCAGGGAATACGGTATAGTGTAGTTTTTATATGAGTGTCTACGGTAAGGATGGGCGAAGCATAATGACGTAAAATTACGTAAAAATCTTTTCATTTTAGAATGATTTTCTGGTTATAAAAGGTTGAAAAACAAATTTATATCATAAGTTTCATGTTAATAATTATTGAAATTTTTAAAAACAAAGAAAATATAACTAAAAACAATTAAATTTCCCCATATTATCTGAAAGGTTTAGGTGTCTCCTCTCACCAATTTTTCAATAACCACGAAAAGTATCAATAACATCATTTTAAAAAATGTTTAAGTTTATTAATAAAAGATAAATTCAAAAATTTTGATAAAAAAAATATTTTGCGTTTCAAAACAAGGATTTTATTAAAATTTATATTTATCGTTACATATTTTTACTTCAATTTACGTAAAATTACACTTAATTAAAGATTTTTACGTAAATTCCCATTCTATTGGTTATATGCATTCCAGTCGACACTTAACGTTACATAAAACTCTCACTGTAGTACAGTATTACCTTGAAGTCACAAAATATTAGAAAATTTTTCGCAAACTTGATAAAAATTTGTGTTTAGTTAATAGTTTGTATTGAAATTGATTTCGTAAGAACCAAACAAACAAAAATTAAATAGTATTATAAGAAACAGAATCAGATGTGCGTCGAAACGAATTGAAGCATAAATGAAATATATCAGCAATGGTTCGGTTTCTGTCTTCCATATATGCCTTACTCGATGAATCGTCTTTACATTGTTCTATAAACTTCTGTAACGTTTGAAACATGCAATTTCATGTTAAATTAAATTTTAATTATAACTTAAGCTTATATTACCTGTAAATTTGTTTCTGGGATTCCGTTTTCATAATACTCTTTGATAGTTTCGTATGAATCCATAATAATAGCAATAAAAAGACTGAGAACAACGTATATAAATAAACAAACAAATGAATAGAAATAAAATCGGCTGAACCACCAAATGATCACACGTTCACCATATTCTGTTATGTAAAAAGTAGCGAACATATCGTCGCCATTTATCAATGAGAATAAACATTCAGATGTGCGGCTGATTGTTCTAAATTTTAGATGATATGGTCCCAACACTACCCAACCCATCAGTAAAAATCCTCTATAAAATTAAATAATATAAGTTAAATATAAGCTAATAAGACTAACATAAATATGTTATACCCATATAAGATAATAGTGCACAACATAAACCTCAATACATGCGGTATTGCTCTGCGAACAGTTACGATAAGAATGTTGTACTGATGAAAGAATCCAAGATATCGTAAAACTCCAGCCCATACTAACATATTTCCTAATCCTAATAAGATCGAGCACGTACTGTAATAATTATTTTCAATAGTTTCCAATTGATTTTCCATTAACATTTGGATTATAGAACCAGCGAATATGATCACGTCATTCACAATTATCATGACATACCATAAATCGATAAAATCGATTTTCTCTTGGAATGTCAAAGATATTTGGAAATGTCTATCAAAAAACAAATCGGTTTCGCGACAGAGCTTATGTCCATTGATTAAAGAACGAATGCATAGGATAAATGATAGCAAACAAAACCCAATGACTGCCCAATTAATTATTTGTCTTGTCATTCGTTTATTTTCCGAATCGTCACTTATTTGCAAATTACCATTACATTTATGACGAAATTGCTTAGAGTTAAGTGAAACTAATAGCTGACCATCGTGTTGAGTATTGTCATATAAAATCGTAATATTAACGTCATAACATTTTGGTGAATCGTCTTTGGCTAATGAATTGAGATAAATAGTGCGCAAAGGCATTATTAGCTCAATACTTAATAATCGATCAAAATTTAGAGAAAAATTTTTAGTATTTAAATAATTTAAGGTATTATATTCAGTAAACCATCTTTTATCTCCGGGTTCGTATAATTCACTAATTATAATACATTCTTCAATGATATTATTGTTATAATCATAATAATAAGTAGACGGATCGGCATCTCCTTCTGAATATCTTTTCCTACACAAAGCAATGTCTGAAATGTTACGATGCGTTAAATCGGAATTAATTTGATGAGTGGTATTCAATGCATAACCAAACGTACCGATACTCAAATCAGAAATATTCGAGTATTGTCTAATGGCGTAATCAACGCTTTCATAAAAGTCTTGTTTGGTGTATACAGCGAAAGGACCGGCAGCGGGAGGATATGCCATCACTTCTCTTACCGGATCCCAATTAATTAAGAACAGTTCTCGAAACGAAACGATCATATTTCCCTCATTATTCATATATCGAGACATGTCTTCGCCAAATAATACTAACTGAGAGGTAACTAAAACTATTTTTATTATTTGAATTAAAAGTTTGAGCGGAAATCGTTTCTTTGCTCTCCATTTTTCGATCGGATTCATGAAGTAATACTTCAGCTTTCGTTGCATTTTCTGTTTGGAAATTGTGGTTAAATCGCCACAAACTAATCCACACGTATTTTCACTCGAATTTGTTTGCTCTTCGCTAACGTTATCATTGATTAGATAATTATTTTGTTCGCTTAATGAATGAGATCTGGAAACTGGTTTCGAATAATTGGTTTGATTGCAGTCACGATTGTTATGGTGAGTGTAATAACCACTCGAACGACGCATTCGTCTCATTATGTTTGGTATGTTTACCGTTACACCACTCACTCCACTCTCAACTTCATCGCCATTTCTCTCAATATTATCTTCATTTAAACTATTCTTTGATTCTGTGATTATTAAATCAGAATCACTTTTAGCAGAATTGCTTTTTGAGCGCATTTTTAACTATTATTTTTTGTAGTTTTAATCACAAAATTTGTTCATTTAAAATCTTTAAAATAATTTTTTTAAAATCATATAAAATATACTGAAAGTAAATAACAATAAACATAAAATGCTTTGTCAATAAAAATGTTTTCTTAAAATATAATAAACTGTAAACAAATCAAATGAAACGTAAAAACGAAATTAGTTTATAATTGTGATAACAGTGATAATAGGAATAATAGGGATGATCTGTTAAAACTAATTTCAACAAAAACGAAAACGAAAACAAAAACAAAAACCAATCGAAAAAATGAAAACAATAATCATATGATAAATACTGAAACATACAATCAATCCATAAATAACGTGAAATACTGTGTGGTTTGAATGAATTTGAATGTGAGGTAAACCGCTAAACGGGGGACATATAAGTATTGATACCCTAAAGACACACATATAAGACATATAAGACGGACTATATATTTCTTTGATTTTATTTACTGCTGATTAATTTAAATTGTTTTGAATTTTCAATGATTATATTCATATCAACTGAAATCTAGTGATGGCCTCGATTTCGGGCAAATCTATGGATTCGATAACAGCCGAAGAGAAAGCAAGAATTGAACGGAACCGTCAAAGAGCTATACTTCTTCGACAGAAAACGCTGTCAAACTTATCGACGCAACAATTATTTAATTTAGAAACAAAGCAAAACATAAATAATAGCGATTCGAAGCATTCTGACGGAGGGTTTCTCATCGAAGACGACACACTGTTTAGCAGTAATCGTAACGCAAATCAGTCATTGAATCAAAATGATGACGAATTTGATGATGAAGTTGTGTGCGATTCGTGTGAACAACCATTTCATAAATCGTTTCTACGCAAACACTTTTCGGTTTCGATTTGCGATAATTGTAAACATATGAATGATGAGCACTCACTAATCACTCGAACTGAGGCTAAATCTGAATATTTACTGAAAGACTGCGATTTCGACGCTCGCGAACCTTCGCTCAAATTCATTGCTAAGAAAAATCCGCATGAATTCGCGAGAAGTGATATGAGGTTGTATTTGAGATTTCAAGTCGAACGCAGAGCACTAGAGGTTTGGGGTTCCGAACAGAATTTGGAGCTCGAAAGAGAAAAACGTTCGGGAAATCGACAAAAGAGGAAACAAAAAGAATACGACAAAAAAATGAAAAACTTGCGAATGTCTGTGAGAAGCAGTTTATACACAAAATCAACTCAATCTCATGTTCATGAATACGGAGATGAAAGATATAACGAACAAACAGATCAGTACGAAAAAACGTGTGAAACGTGTGAGCATTTGATTAGATATGAGAAAATGTAACGTTAATACACAAGTATTACCGGTACTGTAACTACAGTACAAACAACTAAAGTTTTTAGCTATTTTTTAATTAATTTTTCAATCAATTTCATGCCTATCTTTCAATCGTGTTATACTTTATAAGTTATTGTTTGCTTTATATGGAATAATTTTTATGTTATCTATAATATTCTACTTGTGATTTTCAGCAAATATATTTTAAATCAATTAAAATTAATTATTTAGCAATAATTGAATATTTTAAGTAAATAAAAATAAATAGATTCTACAAAAATTTTTGTTTAAAAATTTAACGTGAAAAACATTTTAAAATAATAGTTTAGAACAAATAAAAAACTAAAAATATTAAAAGTGAATTGTAAAACATCTGCAATAATTATTACGAGTGTTGGAGAACCCTCTTCGAGGGTTAATGAAAATAAAACACAGACACAGACCTGCCCGTCAATAGCTTTAATATTTATTAATTAAGTTATTAATTAAATCATTCGAACGTTTTCCCGTTTAAAACGCATATCACGACAACGATTTGTTATATTATGCACAGTTTGCGCGAGAATAGGCGTGCGTTTTAGTTTCATTATTTAAACATTTGTGCGAATAGTATATTAGCATAAATTAGTATTGAATTAGTTTGATTGTGCATTACTGGCAATAATATCTATTCACGTTATTTCAAATGAATAATCGATGGATTTTAAAAATTTTGGAATCATATTTAAATCGTTACAAATCTTATTGTGATTTTTTAGGCCAAACTGTGAGCAATTCTTTTCGAGTTTTATTACCAAATCTTTCAACGAAATAAAATTCGTGTTTTTCAAAAAATTTAAGCCCAAATGATTGTTATGCAATGAATTGGAGTAAAATATTATTTATGTTTTCTGGACAACCTTTGTCTTTCAATAGACGCTTAACCCACTCTTTTGTGGGGGTTTGTATAGAATACGGACTCCAATAATATATAGTTCAATGATACAAACTAGTATTGTTTAAAAAAGATTTTTTTATTTTTCAAAAATGATAACAAAAAATTATTTAAACAATAAAACAAATATATACTATAGAATTATTATAAAATACTGCGCTACAGCCGAACTGGTATATAAAATTTTCATTCGAAAAATAAGTTATGAATTAAAAACTAATTAAAACACAGATAAACAAACCTAACCTAACCTAACATAACAAAACCGCACCAAACCAATCCTACCATAACCTAACCATAACCTAACCATAACCTAACAATAACCTAAACATAACCTAACCATAACCCAACCATAACCTAACAATATACTAACCTAACGTAAACTATCCTAACCTAACCTAACCTAAACGTAAACAAGCAATAAATAAACTTAAAAAAAAATAAATAACAAAAACAATGCTTTTAAATGCCACCCAATATATAAAAAAATATTGAGCTTATATAATAGTTTTTTTAAAAATTATTTTTAAAAATTCATTCAGTAATTAGTTATAGTTATTAGCTTAGACTGTATTATGAGTTCATTTTATTCAAAACGCATGAAAATCCAACAATACTGGTTTATCGTAGACTCGCTTTAAAATAAAACTAATAAAAATATTGTTGGAGTCCGTATTCTATACATCAGCCCTATTGTGTTGCAAATAAACATTTTAATGCTTAACTTTAAAATATTTATTAAAAATGTATTAAAAATGCATTAAAATATTTATTAACAATGAATGTTTTATGATATTATAGTAATAATAAAATATTCACCGAAAACAGTATAAATAATGATCAGCTATAAAAATGGTTGGATAATATATAAAGTATGATAATCCAAATTCAGTATCGATAGTCTCATCATCTCTGACACCATTTCTATTAATATCTAACGACATTTCACTGTAACCATATATTTGCCATTTATATCCAGAAATAATAATATACGTAATGTCGTGTATTATCTTCTGTTTGCATTGCGAATCCACAATCATTTGGTGTTTTGTTTGAAATTTTCAAATGATAACAGATATCCAACTGATTATTGCATTTAAATTGTATTATAATTACTTAAACATTAAAATTACAAATATATAAATATATCATAAATTATTATCATTGCTATTAAACATTATATGATTAATACTCACTACTTGTTTAGGTCTTTGAATGCCATAGAGAGTTAGTTGGCGTCGTATAATGGAGGAAAGCCATGCACTAGAAATACAATTATTACAGAAATACTAATAGTTGAAAAAATGGTAAACTTTATAGGCCCGAAATGTCGCACATGCGATCTTCCATGCGTTCACCGAATACATGGATCGCGCAGGCATTGCATCTTTGGTCTGAAAATGCGATTTATTATGATTAGTATCGAGTAAGTATTGAAATATCTGTCATAACCAGAGCCTCTACTTTTTCGGAAATCCGAGTTTTTTATGGTTAATTAAAACTTTCGGAATTTAAAATATATGAGTTAATTAACTAATTACAAACAAATTTTTTTAAATTTTAGATTACCCAGAAAATTAGAATTAGCACGATCTAAAATGGAAAATTTAGCACGAGATGCTATAAACCTAGAGATTCGTGAATTGAGGAGTTCGCTAATATATTCGCTAATATATTCGCTAATATGTTCGCTAATATGTTCGCTAATATGTTCGCTGATATGTTCGCTAATATGTCCGCTAATAAGTTCGCTAATATGTCCGCTAATAAGTTCGCTAATATGTTCGCTAATATGTTCGCTAATATGTTCGCTAATATGTCCGATAATATGTTCGCTAATGATATAAGCCGAGACCACAGACACGCGAAGCTACCGCGAAATGACCTCAACAGGGGGTTACGATATAGGATCGACTTCAACCTCAATATTCACAACTCTATTGTCCGTCAATTGAATATTCAATGCTATTTTTAGCTCAATGATTTATAATGAGATCTAACTCTCAATCCAAATGAGATCTAATTCTCGATTGATTTTAAATCTACTAATTTATTACTAATTAAAAATGAGATCTAATTCTCAATTAAATTATTTAAAATTCAAAAACTAAAATTGAATTAAATAAAGACACGTCACTAAAACGAAGTAATCTTTATTTATTAATTAAAATACATAGAGTATCATATTTTTACGACAACTGTTCAGTTCTAACGCTTTAACAGAAGTGATTTAATAAAACAATTAATCACTTTTTAGTTAAGAGTCTAATGACTCATTTAACACACGTATTCACTATAAGAGTGATTCAAATTATAAAAGTATAATAAGAGTTGAAAACTCTTTACATTTTCTTATCAAAAATAATATTAATAGTTTATTTATTAGCGATAATGTTAGCGATTAAAGCAACAATTTCGGACTTTAAGGTGTTTTCGCGTATAGTGTAATGTACGCACATTACACTACTCACCCGCAGTTCGAAAGTTACCCGCTTTGCGATAAATTTCGCACGAATTTAAATGTTGAAAAATAATACGCGATATAATAAAAATAGAAAAATTGGAAAAATAGAAAAATAGAAAACTTTTATATAATACTGATACGAAAGCGAAATGTTTTACTATTTTTACTAATTTTCACCATTTTCTGTCGCGAGTTGTGACGGCGGTTCGTCACTCGAGAAAGTTTCCGCATTAGTAAGCGATGACAGCGGAGATGATAGTTGACTGCTGCCTGAAGCTTGAAATGTCGGTTCACGCGGTTCTGTGTCCGCGCTATCTTCAGGTTCCGGCCATTCATCGAGTCTTTCGATGGTATTGTTTAGCGGAATAAAAGTGCCAAAAACGCGTTCAGTATATTCTGAATTAAAAATATCGAAATCTTTACCGTAAATGCGATAATAAGCATCGAAATCGCATTTATTTCTTAATTCTATGATTTCGTTTCGCACTGAAAATTTAATAAAATCAATAATAGCTCTGCATTCAGCTATAGATTCAGCAAAAATGACGCCAAATCTTTCTTGTCTGAACTTCGTAATCGGGTTTTCGTCGACATGTTTAATGATCGCTCGAAATGTGTTTGAATCCGCATCTATAGCTCTCAAATCAATAAATCCATGTTCGATACAAAGCTTTCTAATTGTCATTTCTCTAATGACTAAACCAGTTATGATTCGCATTAATATAAAGCCAAGAAGTCTCGCATCGCCATTGACTTCGTTTGCGTACTGAACGCCAGCGTGTATTAAGAGGTGTCGTCTGACCTCAGCTTTAGTCTCATCGCCAGTAATATATCCCATTATTTTGAAGAACACATCTTCTAAATGATAAATCGTGAGATTAAGAAACGAATCCATAACAAAGAGTCCGTTATTTGCGATCAAAACTTTGTTGATCATTGATTTCGCTTTTGCCACAAATGCCGAAACGTTTCCGTAGTATAGCTGTTCTTAAAGAGTTAAGTCATGAATCGTTGCTAAGCCTGCGATGTGACCACCAGTGTATTTACGAATACTTTTCTGATATTTAGCGGTTACTTATTCGATATCGGCTTCGCTTTTAATTACTTCGTCGATAAGCGCTAAACAAAACGATCTCAAAGCATGGTAACCAAACTTTCTAATAATTAAAGTATGTGTCTTCGGTACCAATGATTGTGACATTTCTCTGGGATTGTTATATAAGAACCTAATAGCTATAACTTTCATTTTATTGTCCCGAATATCGAAAATTCGGTCATTCTGTAGAATATTGAATTTATTTTTTGAAAACCATTCATCAATTAGAAAACTTTCGTAGTTTTCAATATCGAAAGCAAATCCACGTTTAAATGCTGTTAAGTAATAACCGATCGCTGCTTCTCCTGATTCTTTTGGCAAAAGATTTCTGCTGCAGATCTCACCCAAAATTAATGCCAAATTTAGCGGAACCACTAAATCATTTCGCAAAATCGCTATCTTATCCATTCTTCGCGGTATCGCCACATTAGCGAAGAGTTTTTGCATTAGTTCTCTCATTCCAACGTCTGATATCCGAATTCCAGCTCCAATTTGATGAGCCAAATGAGCTAAATTTTCCAGCGGTTTAAAAGATCGCTCTAAAGCCAAAAACTTGTGTTGTTTTTCCTCAGTATATAATGTGTTATCGTATTTGTCTTCGTCTGGTCTAAAGCTATCGTCGAAATTAAGGTTCACATAAAACTGGAACCACTCGAGAGAACACTGTCGCCAATCAAAAGACATTTCGGTAGTTAACTGATAAAAAATTCGATATGATTGCGTACAAAACAGATAATTTGTTGAATACGT
>JAQGAW010004389.1:0-10966 GCA_034698025.1 Phthiracarus crinitus | reverse complement strand
TGAAGCTAAGAATAACAAACCATTGGGATGTCGGTATCAAACGAAATGTCCGACACAACTGGACATAATGAAAATTAATAAAATTTATAATTGCACTCAAAAAGGGATAATTTAAAAATAAACAGCGCAGTCTTAATGACTTCTATGGCATAACAGTTTGATATTATTATCTTAAATATTTGTTGTATACTATTAATTATTTATTTAATCTCTTAAATTTTGAAGAATGTAAGTTATAAATATTTAAATATAAGTCATGAATTATTTATTAATAAGAATATAAGATATTTAAATTTGTTATATTATTAATTTTGTTGCAACTGACACATTTCAGCTCTATTATCCCACTATAAATAAAACTTTATTTAACTTATAATCTTTGATACAGTAAACAAATAATGCAAAATTTAACAAAAATTATTAAAATATAGAAAGAAGAGAGTGAACAACTAAAACATAAAATAAAAATTGATACATATATATTTTGTTTTCTTTTAAATGGTAATTTTAAAGTTTCTTTAACTAAAGCCGCTATTGGATTTGCAACATCCGTCGGTGTGCAGTCTTTTTATTTATTAAGGGGTTTTTGATTAATTGCTTAATACTAGGCTTAATATGAACTAAGAATAGCTTTAAAACTGCATAGATGGGCTAAAATTAAGCAAGTAAATTGAGTTCAAATTGGCATAAAATCGGCTAAAATGGGTTTTAATAAGGCAAAATATTATAAAAGAAATATACAACAAATAGAATAAAATTGATTTAAAGTGCTCTAAAATGCCAAAAAGAATAGATTATGATAAATTGCTTTAATTAATTTCTGAGAAAAAAACCTTGTTTTAGTTATTTCTCCTAATACTTAACGGTTTATGTACTTATAATGAATCTGAGAGTCCGATTTAACAACAATTTTTGTGATGTTGACTCTACAAAAGTTAAAAAAACTGAATTAAAATTCTCAATAATAGAGCTTGGATATTTTGTTAAATTCAAAATCTTTTTGTAACAACAAAATTTATGAAAAATTAGTATTAACATCAATATATTCACAAATTTCATTTTTATAACAAAATTAAAGAAAAAACTAAGAAAATTTTAAATTTTGACAAATAATTTAAAAATATTTGATTCAGTGAATACATTTTCTATTAAAACTTTGAGATTTTGGGACCCCTTAAATATATTGTTAACAGTTAAAAAATTATTATATATGGCAAATAAATTTAATACTTTATTTTTTAGAATAAAATTTTGATATATGGATAAAGTAATCGTTATAATGATCATATGTGCGCTCACATTAAGCTTGCTTTTATTATTTAATGATAAAATATAATAAAGGAACTATTATATAACCTCATACAACAAATACATATTCATAATTGCATTACAATATAATAATAAGACATTCAATTTCATAAACACTACTAAAATAATTCAACATAGAGATTAACATTTTTAACGGTTAACTTTTAACTTTAGCGGTTAACAAGTTAAAGTTAAAGTTAAAGTTAAAAGTTAAATTGTTTTTAACCGGTTAGAGTTAAAAATATTACAAAAGTTAACCGTTAACTTTATGACTTGTAAACTATACTATATTTACTAAATTATTTTTAGATCACATTTTAAACTCTCTTACGATGAATAACGAGTTTAAATGATAATTTTTGGTATAAGAATTAATTGTTTAAAGTGAAATAAAGCTAATTTACTTAATAATTTCTGTTTAAAACCTTAAAATATGTTAAACAGTTAACCCTACGGTTAAAAAATTGAATTTAAGTTAAGAAATTTATTAACCGGTTAAAGTTAAAAGTTAAGAGTTTTATCCGAGTTAAGGTTAAAGGTTAAAGCAAATCGTTAACTATTAACCGATGTCATCTCTAATTCAACATATTAATGATTATCACACTTCTACTGAGTATAATATACTATGTAACTAATAAATTGATAATCGAAAGTTTAAAATATTATATTCATGTTTCGTTCCAGTGGTAGACCATAGAATTCCCTAATATTTACTTTTTAAATTTTGATCTTTGAGAGCAATTATAAAGAATATTTATTTTCATTATGTCGAGTTGTGATGGAAAGCATTTCTTTTCATAATTACAACCAAAAGTCTTATTATTTTTCGCTTCAATTGTCTTCATACCAGTTTTATTCGTGTAATAACACTCTTGTACAGAAAAAGCAATTACGGGATAATGATATTTTTTGTTGACCTGTATTGTTATAATAATAATATATTTAAATGCTATTAATTATTCATCTAAAGACAAACGGTGTTAAACAATTTAAATTTCTTTTATCATACTATATTTATTTAAATACACTTAACCCTTTTGTCATCCAACGTGACTCCTACAGTCCTCTTTAATTCTAACTATATTAACAAATTTTTTGTCATCATTATTTTTCTTAACCCAACGAACACAGGTATTCAATGTCCACCATTCTATAGCGTTCGAAAAGTTTTGCTTCTCATATTCTTCGAATAATAATATGGAATGGAATGATAGTAATGATATGGTATGCGTTTGTTTGGCCATAGAGGATCTGAACCTATTTTAATTAATAATGGTTTTATTAATACTTTTTCTGTAATTAAATACTCAGTTTCAAACCTGATGTTAAGTCGAAGGAACTTTGTTTAATGTTTACTTTACATAATTTAGATATTTTTGAAATTTTCGCTACATTTGAACATTCAAAACAGATAAATATTGCAAAAATAGTAAGCCTCTTCGAAACAGTAATCATTATTGAATTCCTCTTTAGTTGTTAATCTAATATTCAGTCTAAATCACTCTTTTATATAAGCTTCTAAAAATATTTCTATTTTATATTTGTTTCAAATCAGTTTCTATGAGCGCCGATATAATTACAAAAGTTTACTAATCATTAAAAATGTCTTTATAGTTATATTCCATTAATGGTACAAAAAAGCGATTATTTTTCTCTATTTATATTAAAAATAGGTCTAGAAATTAAAAGCTAAGTAATATATAAATACATGTAATCATTTAAAAAAATAACATTTCATAATACAATATATTTAAAGTTTTTTCGCTTTATAATTTTTTATCAAATGATTATTATAATAGAATCAAAATGATTAAATATAAGACATATTTGTTAATAATTAGGAAAATCTCATATTTAGATGAGCTTGAGCTTTAAACTACTGAGCTTAAGTTAAAATTTTAAATTAAACTCAAGCCGTAAGCTTAAGTTTAAACATTTTCCCGTACACTTGACGAAATAAGCATAATATATATATTTTAGATATGTTTTAAATTAAGATATATTAATTTTCATCTATGTATGTGTGCAGTCTATATACTTTTGGATTCTAAAAATAGTCAAAATTAGTCAAAAATTACCAAAAAATAAGCAAGAAATGGGCATAAAATGACAATAATCGATTAATATAATTCGAAATATCGTCTAAACTGTACGAAAACTATCTAAATTTACAGCATTATCTGAGCACCAACAGAATCAC
The DNA here is from genome assembly GCA_034698025.1 of Phthiracarus crinitus. NCBI lineage: Eukaryota > Metazoa > Arthropoda > Arachnida > Sarcoptiformes > Phthiracaridae > Phthiracarus > Phthiracarus crinitus. The sequence continues at coordinate 7,458 of JAQGAW010004389.1, read as the reverse complement.
ATTTCTTGAATCAATCAATAAACAAGAACTGACTTTTTAATAAGCTGGATGGTCAAATCCATAAGCTGGACTCTCTTCGAGAAAGTCAGCTAATAAATATTTGCAACAATCTGCCGTAATGATATAAAATTAATTCGAATAATGATTATGGGAATTATAAAGAAAAATATTTTGAGAAATAGAAGGAGGTTTTTGATTTAGAAATAAGTTTTGAAAATTATAAATTATATTCATTTCATATGACAAAATAAATAAAAAATTACTTGACCCAAAAATAGATAAACAAATTTTTTAATAGTAAGTTAGATAGATTGATTATATTGATACAGTAGAGTCTAGGCCATTAGTTAGACTTTAAGCTTACTAAATTATAACCCATAATAAATATTTTATTTACTTAAATACTTATCTATTAAATAACATTGGAATTTATATAAACACTTTTGGGATTGTAGTTATTCATTAGTAGAGCCTCAAAAAAATAGCATTTATTACTTATCAAATTAGCGCTATAAATAGCTCTAAAAACTGACCAAAATAGCATTAAAAATACCATTTAATTTACATAGGAATTTCCAATAAATCAATGAATAACTATTATTTTGAAAATAAATTTGAAAATTTTATAAAATAAATTTTTATGAAATAACCTTAATAATTTTTAAATAATTTTTATGGGATTCGCAAAAATCATCAGATTTTAACGACAATTTTTTTATTTTTGGGAAAATTGCATTTAAATAAGCATTATAGCATTTATAGCAATTATAGCTATAATCATTAAAAATAGCAAAAATAGCAATAATAAACGGAGTTTAAACGACTCCATATTATGTGATTCGTATGCATACAAATATACAGAGCTATTGCTTATGAAATAAAAAAGTAGCAAATGCTTTCATTTTGAGGCTCTACTCATTAGTTATTAAATCCGAAATTTTATTATATTAAATAAATTTATAAAAATAAAATATTATATAACAAATTCAAGAAATAAATAAATATTTAATTCAAAGTAAGTTCATTATAACTGTAACGTTCATCCTTTTTAAATAAAATCTAAGATTTATAAACATAAATCCTTATGTTACAGTGAACAAGCAATTAGAAATTTTTTTTAAAAAATAAAATTAATTAACTATTTAACATATGTGTAAATTAAAAAAAATAGTTAACACGAAGTCTTAATTTAACAAAAAAAATGATTGCTATACTTCTTAAAGTAAATATACTTTTCATGATAATTAAGATAAATTTGGCCGCCAAAGAAGAAATTGTAGAATATCTAATAATAGCTAAAGAGATTGATTGTATTGGATATTTTCCTCAAAGGTGTTACCTATTTAAGAAACATCCTAAAGATCATGGTTACAATTATTTCTATTATGGAATAAAAGGATTCCATTATCGTCCAGGTTTTAAATATGAACTGTTAGTTTTCAAGAAAGAAGTAGAAAACTATTCGGATTACGGTCATAGCTTTAAATTCGAATACCGATTATACAAAGTTTTGTCGAAAATTAAGAAAGAAACCTAATCTTTTTTGATAATGCATTATTATTTATAAATATTATTTAAGAATTAAATATTTCTAAATTCATTTATTATAATTATGTTCAAATTCTTAAAATAATGATGTATTATAGTGCAACTTTAAAAATAAAAGTGTTATTTTTTAAAAATTAATTACATTTTTTTCTACTAAACAGAAGTTATTTTTTAGTAGAAGTGATGGCAAGAATGAGAGTATATATAGTAAGCGTATAACAAAACGAACTTTAATGGGATCACTTGAAATAGAATTCATGCAAATAAGCAAATTGCTAAACGTGTTATACGATTTCTTGGTTTTTCAACACATAGCTCATTACTTAAATTCCCTCACTTCTATTAACAGATAACTCCTGTGCAGTTATTTTATAATATATACTTAAATAAAATGAAATGAGTTTTAGTACCACTTTTCATAAGTTATAGGTTTACAGTACTTGTAGATAAATGTTTAGCACAAGAAATCGTAAAAAAGTAAGTTTTGCAAATTTTAAATAAGCCTCTTAAAAATAATTCGGTCAATATCTCAAACATTGTTACATTTCAGCCTTTCATAACTGCTTCTGCAACTGTGACTATAATTAGTTTACGATTTCCTTCTGAAAATTACGATTTCTGTGCTATATTTATAATTTTCATAAACGCAGGAATTTATTTAACGATATAGTATAAAATAACTAAAAGCCAACTTATCTAGTGATATAAACACGTATTAAAGTTAAGAAATAAATATTATATGAAGAGGTCTTTTTGATATAAAATATATTTTACTTATTTCCGTATTTTAACGAAATTAAATAGTATTTATTATAGATAGATAGAAGTGCATAAAAAACAAAATTGTTTTTTTTAATAGAATAAAACAACTAACTTTTCTAATATTCTTTAATGCAAAAAATTAGAAAATATGAAACAAATAATAATGTTGAGAGAAAGCTCACTCTTATTTTATAGATTTAGTGTAAATATGAAGTTCTAAGCTCAAAGCTTTTGTTCAATGAGCGCGTCATGTATTGGAAAAGTTTATTAATGTAAAATAAATAGAATAAGATGTATCTTATATTTTTCTAAATATAGCTTTGTCTAACGAAATAATTTACTATTTTCTGTATATAAATTATAACAATTAATATCACTCGAGTAAAAAATTTAGTTAAATATAAATAAAAGTTTATTATAATTTTTTATATTTTGTTTTAGGAAAAAAAATTAATAGTAAGCATAAATTTAAGCCCATTTATTGGGACAAACGATTAAGCTCAAGTTCATGTGAGTAATATTTCTGAAGCTCAAGCTTAAGGCTTTTATATTTTAAGCATAAGACTAGGAGTTTTGAACTCAAGCTCATCAAAGATTTTTTTGAAAACAAACTGAATATATGCGATACTATCACAGCTTAACCGGACCCAACCCCGACACACCCGAAACCCTCCCCAACCCAACCGGACACCTAACCGATCCACCCATACTACATCACACCCGCCCGAACACCTCTCCGACCTCATCCCGTCCCCATATAAACATACCTACTTACCCAAGCAATCCCAACGCACCCCAATTGGATAAAATGAGCAAAATATGCAATAAGTGGGATAATACAACAGTAATCAACAGTAAATACATTATTATATATAGCAAAAAATTATTATAGTTTTTATTTTTAGACTAAATTTTGATAATTGGACAAAAAATCGATATAATGAGCATATGTGCGCTCAACTTAAGTTTGCTTTTATTATTTAATGATAAAATTGCTTAAAATCTATATTATATAACCACATACTACAAATTCATAACATATACATAATCGCATTACAGTATTATAATAAGACATTCATTTTCATAAACAATACTTAAATAATTCAACATATTAATTACTATAACACTTCTATAGTGTATAATATACTATGTAACTAATAATATAATAATTGAAAGTTTAAAATATACATGTTTTGTCCCTGTTGTAGACCATAGAATTCCCTAATATTTATTTTTAAAATTTTGATCTTTGAGAGCAATTATAAAGAATATTTATTTTATTTATATCGAGTTGTGACGGATAGCATTCCTTTTTATAATAGCAACCAAAAGTCTTATTATTTTTCGCTTCAATTGTTTTCTTACCAGTTTTATTTGACATAAACGCTTTATCGGGATAATGCATAATGGAATCGATATAATATGGAAATTTGTATTTCTTATAGTAATTTGTTTCATCTCTTATATCAAAATATTGCTTATATTCATCTAAATTGTAAAACAATGATATAGTTTAAGTTATAGTTGATTTAAATTTTATAATACTATTAAATAATCATTTTAATGAAACTAAAATAATAAATTAAATTTTTTTAACACTTCTGTCGAACATCGAATAATATAACAAAATAGGTATATTTTGATAAAAAATTTAATTCCTTCAAACATTGCGCATTACATTTTATAAACTAAAGGATTAAAATAGCATTAGTAAGTATTGCAATCGTTTTAAGGTACAATGAGGTAGAAGATTTACCCTATGTTTGTCAATCGCTTAGCGAAACTTTTCATTTAGAGATAATTCAACGAAAAATTACTGATATCCTATAGATATGTTAATAGAAGAATACCTAAACCCTAAATATATCCCATTTGTTATAAAAAAATTATGAGCGCGCAATGCTTGTTTGGGGCGTTTATATCCCGTTATTCAATTGAAGTGCTAAAATATAATTTTGATACACAAAAGCATATATTGAATATTTCTTAACTTGTACTGCCAAAAATGATTAAAAGTATATTAAAATTCAAAACAAATACACGATAATTATAGTGAGAAGCTCGACAACAGATACTTTAATAAAGTTATAAATTTATTTGAAGATAAGATTATAACATACTTTACCTTTTATTCAATATTTTTTAACCTCTAATAATCTGTAAGCTTAACGAGAAATAATAATGTCGTATCTGAGAACTACATGTCACTACACTATAAGTAATTGTATTTCTAAAGCTTCTATAGCTTTCTTTTGCTAATGTTTTAAATACTGAATTGATAGTAATTCACGAGTATTCATACTTATTATACATATTACTATAACATTCCAATACAAGAGCTTTTCTAGTTTTCATTAAAGTATTATTGAATGGCTTAATGCAATCTATTCACTAAAGCATTATGTTTCCTATACATATGATTAATTTGATTTATGTGGCAATTGTGGTGAGTTCCCATGGTTTTGTGGAACCATTCTTCCATGAACTTCTAATTTGAACTCCTAATGGCTATATATATGCACTGCTAATTTAAATTTATATTTGAAAAAGGAGTTCCTATACCACTCTACTACTACTACTTTTGGCAAACAACACAAATAATATGTATACTTTTAATTAATTTTATTACCAATTATATTCTCCTTATGAATAATAATGTATTTGTCGCGTTCAGGTCTTTGATGTTCGTTGATAAACCCAACCGTATGCATCATTTCGTGTAATAACACACTAGTACTGTAAAAGCAATTCTTGGATAATAATAAGTTTTGTTGACCTGTATTATTTGAATGATAAAACAGTGTTAAAAAATTTAAATTTCTTTTATTATAATATATTTATTTATAAATCACTTAACCCTTTTGTCTTCCAACATGGCTCCAACATCTCTCTTCAACCCTGAATATATTAACAAATTTTTTGTCATTATTATTTTTCATAGCCCAACGAACACAGGTATTCAATCTCCACCATTCAATAGCTTTAGAAAAGCTTTGCTTCTCATATTCTTCGAATATAGATCCATAATGATATGGTATGCGTTTGTTTGGCCATAGAGGATCTGACCCTATTTTAATTAATAATGGTTTCATTAATACCTTTTTCAAAATAAATTACTGAGTATCAAACCTGCTGTTAAGTAAATGGAACTCTGTTTTATGTTTACTTTACATAATTCAGATATTTTTGAAATTTTCTCTAGATTTGAACATTCAAAACAGATTAATATTGCAATAAATATAGTAAGTCTGTTAGAAACAGTAATCATTATTGAAATCCTCTTTAGTTGTTAATCTAATTTTCAGTCTAATTCACACTTTTATATACAGGTTCTAAAATATTTCTATTTTATATTTGTTTCAAATCAGTTTCTATGAGCGCCGATATAATAACAAAAGATTACTTATCATTAAATATGTCTTTATAGCTATATTCCATTAAAGATACAAAAAAGCGATTATTTTTCTCTATTTATATTAAAGCGAAGTTTAGAAATTAAAAGTTAAGTTATAAATAAAGATATGTAATTATATAAAAAAATAACATTTCATAATACAATATAATTAGTTTTTTCGCTTTATTATTTTTTATCAAATGATTATTATAATAGAATCTAATTGATTAAATATAAGACATATTTGTTAATAATTAGGAAAAGCTCATATTTGGATGAGCTTGAGCTTTAAACTAATAGTAGTAAATCGTTATAATTTTTAGGACGGAGCCTGACAGAAGCCTTAAAGTTTAAAGTTGGGCCCAGCCCGAGCCCGATTATTTCTTAAAATCAAAAGCCCGGCCCAATCAGGCCCGATTCAATAAATTACGTGCAAAAGTGTTCTATTTAATATATCATGGAAAATGACCTTAAAACGATTGATTACCAATTTAGCAGGTTTTATTTGAGCTTTAGTCATCTAATTTTATTTAACAATAATTAAAAGAAAACGTTACATTTTAAATACTTTTCGATTTCGGAAATATATAAAAAGCAAGTATTCCATAAAAATTAGAGCCGAAAACCCGAATCGGCCCAAATTTTTTATTATTAGGCCCGAACCCGGCCCGGCCCGAGGACTATTGTCGGGGGCCCGACATATCTGGGGCCCGTTTACTAGTCTAGTAATAAACATTTATCTAGTAATAAATATTATACAGTAATAAACATTTAATAATTCAATAACATTAAACTTGTTTTCGCATTAGTAGTCTTTATCAATTGATTATATATACCAATAATTTGTTACTGCTGAGAAAAGCTCAATTTTTGATGATCTTGAGTTCTAAACTCCTAGTCTTATGCTTAAAATATAAAAGCCTTAAGCTTTAGCTTCAAAAATATTACGCACATGAGCTTGAGCTTAATCGTTTGTCCGCGCAAATGAACTTAAATTTATATTTACTATTTATTATTTTTCCTAAACAAAATATAAATAATTATAATAAACTTTTATTTATATTTAACAAAAATTTCACTCGTGTGATATTAATTGTTATAATTTATATACAGTAAATAGTAAATTATTTCGTTAGACAAAGCTATATTTAGAAAAATATAAGATACATATTATCCTAATTGTTTCACATTAATAAACTTTTCAAATTCATGACGCGCTCTCTGAACTAAAGCTTAGAACTTTAGATTTACACTAAATCTATAAAATAAGAGTGAGCTTTCTCTCATCATTATTATTTGTTTCATATTATCTAATTTTTTGCATTAAAGAATATTAGAAAAGTTAGTCGTTTTATTCTATTAAAAAAACAATTTTATTTTTTATACACTTCTATCTATCTATAATAAATACTATTTAAATTCGTTAAAATACGAAAATAAATAAAATATATTTTACATCCAAAAGACCTCTTTATAAAATATTTATTTCTTAACTTTAATAGGTGTTTATATCACTAGTTAAGCTGGCTTTTAGTCATTTTATACTACTACACCGTTAAATAAATTCCTGCGTTTATGAAAACTATAAATATAGCAAAGAAATCGTAATAGTGAATTGAATTAAAGGCTGAACCTGAACCTGAAATAATGGCTTTGATAGTAGGATTAAAATGATGTCCCATTTTCAAATCCCGGATTTAACAAAATGACTTAATTATTTCTAACACTATTTTGAAAACATTTTAAAGAAAGTG
>JAQGAW010004388.1:0-10968 GCA_034698025.1 Phthiracarus crinitus | reverse complement strand
AAACCTAATTTAGTTTTGATTAAAACGTGTCTCAGTGTTATTAATTGGATAAGCGTGTATCACATTCACATAACACGATTCAGACAATTAAGTGGTTATAGATATCGAAATCTTAGCGGTACTGAATCCAGTGTCGCTACAAATTAATTAATAATTTAAAATTAATAGTTAATGTCAAATTGTAGTTTTAGATAATCAAATATTTTAGAAGATTAGTCTTAATAAACCAATGAAATTACTTGTTTTAATTAATTTTTAATAAATTTTATAATTAATAATAAATAAATAACTAGCAATGAAGCCCGCCATCGACAAAAAATGATGTAAAATAATTATTTTAAAGTAATATATTTTTTAAAACTCTAACAATTACTATTCTAACCGAATATTCGCGAATATGATCAGAACATTTTCCAATTCAACTCCAATTTTTAGGCCCAGAACAAAACCTGAACATTTATAACTACAGACATACACAACCTATTATAATCAAGATTTAGACAAACATCACGACCCTACAAATAACTACCTAAAACCATCCAAACGCCAATCCTACAACTCGGACCCCAACCCGCCCACCCGGTCCCAAACCAACCCATCCGGACCAAAACCAGCCCACCAGGACCCCAACACGCCCACTTGGACTCCAACCCATTCACTCGGACCTAACCGGACCCCAGCTTGCCCAACGTTTTGAGCTCAACGTTTTAGTCTCAACTTTCAAAAGTTTTATGAATGTCTGGAAAGTAATTGTACCACAAAAGTGTTGATTTCTCTTATAATTTTTTTTGTTTTAAGTATACTTGATTGAAAAGAAACGTTTTTAAAAATGAAAATTATTAAAATAATTAGCATCAGCAGTCGGCATGAATTGTTTTATTTAATCTACTTATTTAGAACAAGAAACACTCATTAAGGGCTAACATTAAATTAGATAATTTTAAACTTAAGTTAATGCTCCTTTGACTTTGCTACTCCAATAAAATAGCTCAAAATGTTTACACAAATATTTAAATATTTAATTGAAAATTTTAAGCTTCTTATATGGGAAATTTTAAAACAAATTAATTAAGGCATAGTAAACAATACATTTTCTCTTGCATTAGCCACGACGTGGCAACAGAATCAATAACAAATAATCACCAGTTATTAAATTTAATATTAAATAAAAAGTGAACATTCATTCTAAGCATATATATTTTAATATATTTAGTTATGTTAAATAGTATAATCAAATTTTTAGTGTATTAAATATGATTATTACATACAATTAATAATTATTTCTCTATAATGCATTGATGTTAATAGAACTTCAATTTTTTAAAAAAAGTTTTAATTCTTTTAATTTTTAGCTCTAGAATAACGAACATCAAAAATTATTTAGAGGATCTTCAAAGAATTGACACATTAATTATTTAGATTGCATTAATTTTAATTTTTTGACAAAATCTCAGCAAAAAATAATAAAAAGATACATATTTAAGTCAATTAAATCTTTTATATCTTCATTACATCAAATGTCATCGTTGAAATCAATCTTAATGAATATACTCCAAATAATACCCTAACTCAGCCAAACCATAACTTCAACACCCATCTGGGCCAACATCTCCCCAACTGACCAGTTCAAACATCACCAACTAATCCGTCCCCATATCTCTCCAACTGAACCGTCTCCACATCATATCACGACCCAACCAAACCCCATCCGACATTAACAGTCACCATCCCTACCCACAAGGACTTCAAACCAACCACTTTATGACTGATAAAGTATCGAATGGGTGGGACAGACAGGGGAGAGCCTATAAAGAGAACCACAGATAAACATTATGAGATTGATATATAGTGATTAACTCAGAATTTAATACATGATGAGCTCATTATGTATGCTCATACTCTTTCTAGTTTTATGCTTTGTTTTTAGATTTTTTTATATTTAATGAAATAGACAATTTTGTTTTTCAATCATTATAATGTTTTTATTATTCCAAATAACATTTTTTTGAACTAATAAAAATGTATAAAATTTTTGAAATCATAAAAATGTTTAACAGAATTGGTATTTCAGCATAATTTAAATAACAGTTGTTCGAATTGAAAGAGTTGTCAAAATTTGTTCTCAGATTTATGTTAGGGTCATAACCCTTTTTAATCCTTAAATTCAGTTTTGACCTTATTTCCCATATTAATGTTTCGTATGTGTATCCATTTTTGAAATGAAAGTAATTGTTAAACTGTTTCACACTAATTTCCTTTCTTTCCATTTCAACCATAAAATCAGCTATTTTTTCAAAATCTTGAAGTTTCCATTAACAATAAGCAAATGTTTTTGTAATTTTTTCATCAAAATTTTCAATTTAAGTGAACAAATCACTTCCTCGTTCAAAATGTTTAAATATTGAGTCTTTTTTTAATAACGTGATCTTTGTCGAATTTGAGACAAATTTAGCATTGATATCTTTTTCTTTCATTAGAAATAGACCAAAAACTGATAGTAAAAGATTAAAATAAACCAATAAAATAAAAGATTTGTAAACAACCTTTTCAACTCTAAATATAGAATGCTTTCTATGATTCATTTTCATATTTTAAGAGATAAAGATCAGATGTTACATGTCTACACATATGGCTTTATATTAAGATTTAGTTAGTACTTTTATATAGACCTCTTATAAGTCATTTGTTTATAACGTCTATTGTATTTATTTATGGGATAAATTAGAATTGAGGTCACAGAAAATGTATATGTGCCAACATAGAACTTTACGATAACTTATTATTTTTGAAAAGTATTTTTGCTAAGTCTTTTACTTAATGTCAAGAAGAGGTTCAAAATCTAGAAATAGGCCATACAGTGCGCGTGGCTTACGTTTCTTATTCGAAGAGACAGATAATATTGAAGAAAAAGCATCACATGAATATACAACTCAAACATATGGAAATTTGAGTTTTAAACAGTCAAAAAGTGGATTAAGACCAGAAGGTGAGCCTGGTTATTATAATAACGACTATATCAAATATACAGCTAAACATATTGAAGGTCAGCCTGCAGGACATTAAAGTCGGGCGGTATCGCATGAATGTTAAAGGTTACAAAGAGCTGGACGCAGGACTGACGAAGTTGCGTACGGAGAACATTTAGATACAAAAGGAAGACCTCCAATTAGTCTAAATTCATCTCCGCGTTAAAGGGAGAGACCAGCTTTTGTTCGTAGCCAACACCTCCTCACCAACCATGGCCAGAGCAAGAGGATCAAAATCAGGATTCTTTAGCGTTCGTGCCAGAGTCATAAATGAGCAAAAATCGCAGACAAAATTGAACTACTATGAACAGTTACAGAAAATATTTACTTCTAAACTTAAGATTAAAGTAATAAAAAAAGTATATATTCATTAACTTTTCTTACTTTAAACGTGTAAACAACAAAACTACAAAAAGGTGTCAAAATTGTTCAAAAAACTAGATGTGTTATTAATTAAGCTAATTTTAAACGGTTATTTTCAAATTTATTTAAGTATAGATTCTGGAAATAATATTAAACATTTTTTAACAATTGCCTGTTATTTAATTAATTTTAAGTTTAATGAAAATATAGAATTCAAAAATAGCTGTAACTTTAATCATTCTTTCAATAAAGTTTAAAATTATTTGTATTAATAAAGGGTTTCGACATCATTTTGTCTCATCAGTGCAGGGTAATTATTTTATAATAATTGCAGACTCTATTTACATATTTACAGACGACAGATAAATGATATATAAATATAATATAATTGTAAAATGGAGATTTTTTTGTTTTTTTTAAAATTTTTAATTATTAACAAATATTTACAAATTTAATGAGTGTGATTACGCGCGGCTTTCTTCATTTCTTCCACCATTTTAGCCAATTCCTCCCTACGCTTCCTTCTATCATCGTTTCTCTTATTCTTCTCCTCTCTTCTCTTGCCCTGACTTTTTTTTAATTTTATTTCACGATGAAACATAATTTTTATCTCGTTGCAAGGAACTGCGTTTGTTAGGATGTCTTAAGCCATTTTAATTTTTCTTTATATTGCCGCTTGACGTTTTTCGACATCCTCACCAGCTCCCTTGTGCTTGTTTGGGTGTTCCCTGAGAGCTAATTTTCGATATGCTCTTGTTATATCTGCAGCACTGGCTCCAAACTCCAAGTCAAGGTCCTTTATAAAAATTGACCCGGAGTTTGACCTCGCCATCAGTATCTAATTAGTCATCTGATACATCACATGGCAAACCAGTAATTCTTTCAGTGCGCAGTAATAGAACACCCAGACTCGCTACAAGCTGGAGGTGCGTTGGGCTTAGAAAAGTATGTGGTTGCTTGTTGGCCAACCTCTTTCCTCAATCTTTCCACTTCAGCCCATTGCTCATTCAACAGTTTGTTGCGAGCCAGATTGGCTTCGAGATCAGCGCCTCCAACAAAAGAAGTTTTAATTTTATCACAAACTCGCTGGTTGTGAGACGAGTAGTTCTTTTGGCGCTTTTCTGTTCTCTTTTCCTCTTGAAGCTCTACCGTCTCACGCTTAGAGCGCTCAGCTTCCTTACTTTTAATCTCTTCCCAAGAAGCTTATCTCTTTTCACCAGCGAATCTGTCTGCCTCTAAAGATAAGGAGTTTTGTGACTGCTATTTCAATATTTTTTTATAAGTAAATGTATGGGAAAATATGTATAATAGCAAATCAATTCACAACTGTTTGGTATATAAATAAGAGTTGTCCAAATTGCGCAATTTACAAAATCAGTAGGCATTTCGCGAAAATTGCGAACGCAAAATGCGCAATTTTCGAAAAATTCTATTATGTTTAAATTTTAAAACAAAGTCAAAAAATGCATAAAATAATGGGAATAAGACCTTATTTACCTAATCTTTAATTATAAAGTCGTAATTTAATTTAAGGTCGACTAAATTTCCAGGAATTCAACAAAATTTGTGAATTTTAATATAATTCAAATAATATTTTCATTGTTTTAATGTGCAGTATTTTTCAAAATTTACTCACAATTAGTAAATTGCGCCGCAATTTGCGTATGCAATTTGCTGCGCAATTTTCAAAGTGCAACCCTGATATAAATGCAATGTATTAAAATTTTTCGTTTTAAGGTTTGTGACCTTAACGCAAACTGACCAATAGAATTGGAGTGTTGTCAATACAAGCATAAAATCTTTATCAAAGTTGAGTGGAGTTGTCTTTAGATTTTAATGTATTTTCGATAGAGTTATAAACGTACTTAAAATTTACACACCATTTAGTTTACCTGTTTTACTGCTTATGTTTTACTATTGTGTTCACTTACGCGAACTCTCGTGAAGACTGTTGTCTAACCTTCGGTAGTATCACGTGGTTATTCAAGGCTGACATCGTCGTTATACTGATCGACTACTACTTTCAGATACACTACAGATGTATTGCTGTGTTCATCGTAATTAATTAACATTCAATCTTTACTAATATATACAATATTATTTATTATTGCAGTGAAATTATTTGTTTTAACTAAAACTAATTCATTTACCGAATTATATAATTAATAGTTTGTTTGAAAAAAATGAAATTTAGTGATAACAATATACAGTTAACTTTGAGTAATAAATTGCGTATGATTTCAAATATAATAAAATTACAAGAAATAGTGTTAAAACCACAACACAATTACTTCAACAAAAATGTAATTTGAATAATAAAAACCTGATATTTTTCTAAGATATATGTTATGAGAATAATATTATTAACAAAGAAATAAAATATAATTTCTTCGAATTATTTAAGTTTAATAAAGTAGTAAAAAATGCGTTTATTTATAAATGTGAATATTGCTTATATACGACTAAAACAAAAAGCTGTTTAACTCAGCATAAACTCATTCACGATAAACAAATTAATTATCGATTTAAATGTAGTTATAATTAAGGCAAGGGTTTTCGTGGAAAATACCGCATTTTTTCTTAAACCGTATGACAGGGAGATTTATATGTTAAAATCTATTAGAGATAACTAATTAATTAATAGTAGTTTTATTTTCCCGCTTTTTACCGATTTGGCAGTTTAATAAATTATTCACGGATATGCATATAATCTGAAAAATGTTCCCGTTTTTGGAATAATAAAACAAAAACCGCCTTAAAAGTATGAAACTAGGGCATCATTTGTTATAGTTCTTAGAAAATGTTTTTCAAAAGTTTTAAGGATTTGCTTATAACATTCAAAACTGTACTGAGTTTGATTTATAAATTTTCAATAATTTACAATTTAATTCATTTCTGTAATAATTTCTGTAACATTTTAAAATTTTAAGGATTAAAAATTTTTCCTGGAACTATTACTGGTTTTCATATATTTTTTGTTCCTGGTTGCCTTCCGGTTTTATCACTTTTAAGTACGGGAAATCTCTCGCCCTAGTTATAATAAGTGTATATATAAAATTAATTTTAATGATAAGTTGAAAAGACATCAATTAATTCATATTAATAAAAGGATATACAAATGTGTTTGGCCTCAGTGTGGACTCGGATTCATTTATTTACAGTATTTAAAAAATCACCAAAAGTGTCATTTAGGCATTAAAAAATATCAATACAATCAGTGTTTTGAAAGTTATACAACGAAAACAGATTTGAATAGACATCGATTAACTCATAGCAACAAAAAACCATATAAATGTGTAGTGACCGCTTAGTCACACCTCTATTAGTGTTGACATTCCGTTACTAATATTATTAATCGTTTATATTCCTTTTATAATACTTAATTTAACATTATATAATCGGTACAAAAACTTTGAGTAATGCGCAGTTTATTATTATATTATGCGCATAATAGCGTTCTTTAATGCCACGTTTGGTATTTTATAATCACTCTTGAATTTAACTCTGTAATCGTAAGCATCTCATGTGACCTCAGTTTTGTATAAAACCTATTTTGTGCTAAATAAAGCCTAATTTTTTGGTATTAGTTAAGTCCGTGTCACAGTGTCTAACAATTGGTTAAGGGTGCATCATATTCGTATAATACGCTTCAGCCAATTACTTCGGCATAGATATCGAATATCATCGCGGTACTTAATCCAGTGTCGCTACAAAATAAAAAGAAAAAATAGCGCTATATTAAAGCTAACCACCTTTGATGTCACGCAACACACGTGAATACAATTTGTAAAATTTGGCACTTGTTTAACACACATGCAGCACAATCAACAGAAGCATAGAGTATCACATACACACCACAACAACAGCAACGCATTCAGTACTGAATAAACCACTAATTCGAGCAACACATCAAAAGTAATTTAGCGCTAATTAATCGTTTACATATTCATTGGTTATAATAACTACAATCGCCGAGCATTCGATATTCAATCGCAGTTCGTATTGGATTACACTTACGAATCAAAGAAAGTCAACAGCACTTATACTGGTTCGTCAAATCAACAATTCATTCGACTCAACACAAAATATCAATCAAAGGCATTAACAGTTGGCATCATAACCATAATCAAGCACTTGAATAAGAATCAGTTCAAACGCAATTCAACTCTGAATTACAACTCACATCAGCTGTTCAAACAACATACAACATATTGCTAACATGTCTAAAATTTAAAAATTAGATTTAGAAGAGTATGATGGTCTCAACATCATGTTAGCTAAAGCTTGGTTCATAATCGCAGCATTCGCGATGCCATCAAATATCACAAAAGATATTGACAAAATTAATGTAGTAGACAATAGTTTGAGAGGTGTAGCACTTCATTTCTATTCAGAAGCAATAGAACCATATATTACATCTATTACTTTCAACGACGTAAAATTCGCATTCAATAACCGTTTTTATTTAGAAGATGAATCATTTGTCGAATCTAGCGCTAGCGATAGCAAATCAGATGAACCTAAGTTCGTATTTATTCCAAATATTAACAGATATTTCCCTCCACCTGTACCTAATCCAGAACTCGAAGCATGCTTAAGGAAATCACTTGAGATATTCCATTAGAATCTCAACATGGTAATTTTCTTATCTTATTCAGCGGCTCATTTCAAGTTTATTAAAAAATTATAGACAAGTTGTGCTACAAAAAAAATTATCTATTCTTTTAATTTTTTCCACATTTATACACACAATAATAGTCTAAACTATATGTGAAAACCAGATATAGACCGATTTGGTGTATTCACCAAATCGGTTACCAAAAAATTCGCTTTTTTAGATTTTCCCCATTTTCCCCTCACTTGTACATACTTCAATGGTCTATACTATATGTGAAATCCAGAAATATGTAGGATATTGGTGATAACTTAATGGGAGGTTAAAGATTTTCATGCGTATGGAATTTCTTATAATTTCCAACATTTTTACACACATTAACGGTATATAATAATTGTTGAATCCATACATGGGTAGGATATGTGTGACCAGTAAATAGGTCGCCAAAAAATTTCGCTCGTATCTATATTTCCCATTTTTCCATGCTTATTTATACATAGATGGTCTACAATATAAGTGAAATCTAGACATGGACCGATATTCTGTAACCACTAAATCTGTCAACAAAATATTTAAAGACATGTTTATTTCTTACCTGTTTTTTAATTTTTTATTAAATATAATTTTTTCAACAATAATTTTTCAATAATGAACAACATTTAATTCATTAATGACATTTTCCAAAAAAAATTACACCAATGAATGTTACCGATTAAAATTTTTTTAAAAAAGACTAATATATTCAATATAAATTCCTATTATCAAAAATTCCATAATAAACATAAAGAAAAACCCATTAATTAATATAAAGAACAGTCCGCAGACAGAAACACAGATATTGAAAATCCAAAAGCTACTTTGGACAAATTGAGCTAAAAATGATTCTAAAATATAATAAATTAATTAAAAAAGCACTATTTGATGTTCTTTTAAAAAATCAGTTAAAAATAGAAAATAATGTTTTGAATAATTTTAAAAAAACATTTTGCGTGGATTAGTTTGACTAAGTCCAATATAAGATAATTTACTATTTCAAAATTTATTTATTCTACTATTATAGGAAAAGTTACAGTTTTTAAAAAATTTAAAATTTGTTTGGACAGTAGCATAAATATCAATATGAGAAATTAAAATTTGGTTCATCTAATGTAAATTTTTTCCATATATTTTCTAATTAATACATTATTATAAACTATTGTTAAATTGTTTTCATAATTTTTAATAAACAAAATATTTGCGAGCTTGTTGAATATTTCTATACGAACGATACTCTTTATTAAAAAATGTTCGGAAAAAATTTCGGAAGAATCAAAAATTTTATTAATATTCACCTTTATACTATATATAATTTATTAAATGTTGGCTTGAATTGTTTATTAACTCCCTAATGATTGTCTTCAATAATTTCTTTAGATATATGGTATGAGATATTTGAACAGAATATTACTAAATCTGTCTTTAATTGTATATATTTATACTATAGAAATGTTGTTAGGCAAAAAATAATTAAGCAGTTCCTTAAATTTGTAACGACATGTAGTGTATGATACATTTTGTCACTACACAATTACAGCACAGTTCTATTAGTTTTTACAGTTCTAGAACTTTGATTACTCTCAGCTTTACGTTACTAAATGTATAACATCAGAGATGTAGACGCGTTTATTGCTAACATTATGATAAGATTAACAAATGGCTAGAATGAGTGCTTAATGCTTAATGCTCGCAAGCTAATTTATAACTGATTGAGAACTGAGATAGAACTGAGATAGAACTGTTTAAAGACAGCGTATGTGTTATCCTTAAATAGACAAATTAGAGCTTAGTTACAGTATGAGTAATACATAGTAAATGTCAATGTGTGTAATAGCTTATAGCAATAGACTAATTTAGTACTAATTATAGGCTGTGAGTAACAATATATGACAATATGATTAATTAGAATTACGGTTGGGACTGCATTCACTACAATTTTAATTTCAATTTTAATCTTATATAAATTTTATAAAGCATAATTTTGACTGATTAATTTAAATAAATTATATCTATCAATCCAAATGTTTCTATTTTGCTTACAAGGAATTCTATAGATAATTTATAATTTTTTATAAAAATTAATTTTACTTTTAACCAGAAATATATAAAATCTATGCCAGTTCTTACAGAAAGAAAAGAAAACAACTTAAATTTTTCGATATTTGAAAATCTTTCTAAAATATTTTAAAACTGTATGGTAAATTTAAATTCCTTTATTTAGTTTTCAATTAATAATAATTAAAAATAATTTGGCATATGCAATATCCCACAGCTAAAAGTAGTTATTTTATTAAATGCAAACTATCATTAACTTATGTTGTTATATTTTTTAGCTCACTTTGTAAAAGTCAGCTATTGGATTTGACATTTCTGTCTGTCTGTCCGTAGACCAACTAATTCGACAAT
This sequence comes from Phthiracarus crinitus, assembly GCA_034698025.1. Lineage (NCBI taxonomy): Eukaryota > Metazoa > Arthropoda > Arachnida > Sarcoptiformes > Phthiracaridae > Phthiracarus > Phthiracarus crinitus. The sequence goes on along the minus strand of JAQGAW010004388.1, from coordinate 522 downwards.
ATTTATCAGCACGTATTTTAAAATTATTTCTTTATATTTATTTAGGGATTCGAAAAATGGTCTAAAAATTGATCAATAATGAGCTAAAAAGGGCAAATAAGCATAATATTACATAAATTGGGCTAATAATGGTCTAATAATTCACAATAATGGGCTATATAGACAGGAAAAAGGACTAAAATTTCGATAAAATAATCAAACTCTGCATTAAAATCTATTAAATAATGAAAAAATAGGATAAAAATTGATCAAATATTGTTTAAAATAAAATCAGTAAAAATATTTCGAGTTAAAACCAATCACAAGCGTAATTATGTTCGCTTATATAAAACTTCTGTGTTTTCGCTTAACAATAATTTATGTGATGTTGACTCGACGAAAGATAAAACACAACTGAATCAAAATTCTCAAAACACATACTGAAGTGCTATTTACAACCATATATTATAAAACTATAAATTTTTTTCATTTAAACAATATTTAGTAAAAGTAATAACTGCTTAAAAACAAAAATAAAATATA
>JAQGAW010004387.1:0-10973 GCA_034698025.1 Phthiracarus crinitus | reverse complement strand
TCACAGAAGTGCTATTTACAACAATATATTATAAAACTATAAATTTTTTTCATTAGAACAATATTTAGTAAAAGTTAAAAATGCTTAAATAACAAAATAAAATATAGTTGGCCAAAAATAGAAACTAAAATTAAAATTACAAAAAATATTTATTACACAAAAATTTGGTATATCCTATTGAATTAAATTCTTATATAATATAAAGTGAGCTCATTGTGTATGTTCATACTCTTTCTTGTTTTTATCTTATTATCTAATACTCTTTTAGTTTATTCATAATTATAAAGGAGTGTTAAAGACCTGATCTTATTTTATGTATTCACAAAGGCAAGAAAAAGACAAGTGTTGAATTAATTTAAAATTTTAATATTTCAAATGTATTTTACTTTATTAATTTTGTCGAATTTTATTTCAATTTTATTTACTTTTACTTTTAGTTTTCATTTTAGATTTAATTGTATTTCGCTTTCGCTTTTAAGTCAAAAATCTTTTAAATTATAAATTACTTTCTCATTAAAGCAAAAATTAAAAACTATTTAAAATTTATAAACTTCTAATATTTAAATTTTAACGTAAATATATGATTTGAAAAACAATAAGAATTTATATGAAAACGTTTTTATAAAATAATATAATAAATAAATAAATTCAAAAGTGATAGATTTTCTAATTATTAATATGATTTAAATAAATGTCGGATATAATACAAAGTTACAGTCCTTGAGTAATGTTTGTAGACTAAAAAATTTTAGATATTGTTTTAATATAAAAATAATAATAATAATTGAATTTTAATTTAATTTTTTCACTTTTTTGAATCATAATTGTATTAAATTTACTAGATATTAAAGATTTGCGTAATGGCTACGGGGTGCCACTAATTAATTGTATCTCTTTTTATATTAAAATAAACGAACATTCATTACATTTTGGAGGTCCCACCGAGACATTATTTTAATTTTAATTAAGAGTGCTACCAAATGCAACCGGTTTTCATCAAAGATTCGCGACAGCAATCGATATTTGGGAGTTTGAGTTTTGGTAGTGCGGCATAACCTTTGGACACCATTTTTGACTGATTGAGAGTTTGATCGCCAAAACTACGGCTCGGGAAACACTAATTTTGGATATAATCAAAGGTAAAAAATAATTTTAATCGATATCCCGACCTTATGCCTGTCGTGCCAATGGGTGATAACGCGGTGAAAAGCGAAAATATCAGCAATTTAATGGAAAAGAAGTCTATTTCAATCAATAACATATCGAATACATTCAACGTAATGGGAATGGCAGCGAAACTTGAGGTATTCCCAGGAGTTGTTGGTCTGGATGTCAACCGTTGGATCTAACAGTACGAAGATATCGCGTTTTTAAACCACTGGGATGACGCGAATAAGTTGCAGCGCTTACCTTTGTTTTTGGCGGGATCCGCCAAAAGTTGGGATAGTTTTTGGATCGAGGATCACTGCTAACTTGGAGTGAAGTTCGCAGGCTAAAAAGCTATAAGTACTAACTTGTTAACGCCTGAAATCACAGATTATGGCAATTTCAGTGCAAGACCATCTGGAAATTCTAGTTGTTGGACGTGTGGACGGAATAGACATTGAGATCGTTTTTGCGACGATCGAAATAACAAAAATGAAAATGATTCTGAAACGAAATGTTTTCAACGGGATAACGAAGTCGCACGTGATAACGGAAAATTTTCAATTTTAGGAGTATTGTTGTTAACAGTGATTGACTTGTTAACATGTAAATAAGTTAATTGAATTATTTGTAATTTTTATTTTCGATTTATTAGTGTTTTTGGAAATTTAAACAAATGTTAACGCGTATTACTTGATGTTAATCAGTTGTTGCTGGGGGTGAATTGTAAATTTATATTGTATTGATAGGACCTTGATTGTCATAGGAATTGTTTCATGGGTTATCGTGTGAAAATTATAGCAACGAAATGATTTACCGAATTTAATTGTAGTTATTAATGTTTAATTAACGTTAGTTTTCTCTAGTAAAATCTCGTTTAGTAGTTTTAAGATATGTTAGTAAGCAACGTGTTAACTATGATAACATGCGATAACCTTCTTCAAGTGTTACAGTTAAATCTTATAAGCGTTAGCGTTTGTAGACGGGATAACAAATGTGTTGCTAACAGCAATTATTTGTATCTTTATGTATTTGAAATTATTTGATGTATGCTGTTGCTGGGTTTGATAAAGCTGAATGATTTAACGTGTATTGTTAGGACGAATGTCCTTGGAATATTATAATTTATAGTTTGTAACAAGTAATTTATTTAAAATAATTTCTTATTTGATGTTTTATTGTTAACTCTGTTTTCTCGCGATAACCATTTTCATGCGCTATCGTGAGGTCAACGGGTTTTCTTGTATTTTTCTAATTTTTATTTTAACTATATTATAATAATTGACAAAAAGGGTCTTTTGTAAAAAAAAACCCCGAAATTGTAATGTGTGACTGCGCCATCTAGTGTTATCCACCGGATAACATTGTATGATGTGCGAGCTCGGCACTCAAGGTTTCCGGGTTCCGGTTTGCGTCAATGGCTACGGGGTGATACTAATTAATTGTTTATCTTTTTATATTAAAATAAACGAACATTCATTACAATATTGTTATAATATTTTTACAAGAATTCAAAAAGATATATTATGTTGATTTTATTTTTTAGCAACTATGAAATTCGAACATCTATGTTAATGTTTTTTTTGTCGGTTTAGTGCTGCAAGAGACAAACGGATATGACAGACAAACATTTATAAATACTAGTTTTGTTTCAATTTTTAAAAATATAAATTGAAATATAAATTATTTTTTAATTTTAATTTCGATTAATGTAAATTAAAATTCATTTTATAATTAAAGTTTTTTGTAATTTAAATATAAATGCAATTAAAATTAAATATTTTTTTAAAATAGAACTTTAAATATAATTTAAATTAAAAATTTTAGAATCGAAATACAATTGAATATTTAAAAACGTCAAAAATTATAATTAAAATGGAATTTAATATTAAAATCTTATTAAAAATGGAATCAAAATGTTATTATAATTGTTATTTTTATATTTACACAACACTAATAAATACTTAATCTAAAGATTTTTATTTTTAAAAAGTTAGACAAAAAATGCAAGGAAGCTCACCATCCAATATTTTATATGAGATTTTATAACGAGGATAAAAATCTAATTTTTCGAGAAATTATAGTTTGAAATTTAAGTTAATTAAATTATAATGATTTTATAAAAATATTGAAGATAAAGATGGTAAAATTTTTAGTAAAACTTTTTAAGTTTTTAAATAAAAATTTTTACTAGTAAAACAAAGGATCATTTCAATACTTTAAAAATCATAAATGTTTCGTTCTTGTTATTATTAATGAAATGGTAATGAATTATTATATCAAAACCTTGTGTTATTTCGCTATTCAGTAGAAAAAGTAAAAGCCATAGTAAAATATAATTGAAATTTATATTTGCACTAAAAGAAAAATTAAAATACAATTGATATTAAAATATTAATTAAAAACAAAAGTAAAATACAATTGAAATATAAAATTTTAAAAAAAGTAAAATACAATCAAAATCAAAATTGTGAAAGAAAAGGTAAAATAGAAAATTTTTTAACTTTTAAGTTTACTTTATCTATCATAATTATTTGGAAAAGCGAAATTAAAAAGCAAAAGTAAAATTAAATTTTAACATTATTTTAGCTATTAATGATGTCAGGTGTCTATTAGTAAAATATTTTTGAATTTAAGTTTTTTGAGGGTAAGAATATTCATATATTTACGACAGAACAAGAAATAATCAAGAATATTTGAAATAGGTCTGGGCTCGATTATTTTAAAATGAAATAATATTTAAAAAAAGAGCCATTAGTATTATGAGACCAATAAGTTTATTTTAAATATTTTATTCTATATTAATTAATAAATTTGGCATAAATTTAGAGTTTTTAAACTAAATATCTTAAAATTAATTTGAATTTTCACGCAAAATGATTTAAAAATTATTTATTGATTTGATAAATAAGTTAACTGTGAATTTACTATAGATTATTATTCGTTAAAATTTTAACTTCTAATTCTTATAAGAATATATATATATATATATATAATGAAATTTATTTTAACTATATTCAAGTAAAGGTTTTTGATAGTGTTATTTTACTTTATAAATTTAATTTTGCTTTTCTTTTACTTTTTCAAAATTTTTTTATTTCAATTGTATTTTACTTTTACATTAAGTTATCATTCTAATTTTAATTGTATTTCGATTTCGCTTTAAATTCAAAAATTATTTAAATTGTATTTAACTTTTGCTTTGAAGAGAAAGTAAAATTGAAAATTTGATTTTACTTTTTATTTTTAATTTCGCTTTTCCTTATAATTATGATAGATAAAGTAAAAGTAAAAGTTAAATAATTTGTATTTTACCTTTTCTTTCACAATTTTGATTTTGATTGTATTTTAATATTATTCACTTATATAAACTAAAGACAAGAATCTGTATATATTTTGATTTTGAATCAATTAAAACTAGAACATAACAGAATCAAAATTTTATAATTAAATATATTTTAAAATTTCATTTGGATTTGCAAATAATAAATTTTTATAACTTCTAATATAATTTATTTTATAAAATGAGTAAGTAATAAGTGCATTTTTGGATCCACGATTTAAAACTGGAATTCGATATCTTACGTAGCTTCAATATTTTATAGCAACCTTGATATGGTTATGTATTAGTTATAACAATTATATGTATGTTATCGTTATTGTTGCAATATGTATGTTAGTCTCGGAGAGCGTTTGAAGTTCCTATTCTTATAACATAGATCAAAAGTTTCTAATGAGGCGGGTCATGTATTAAAATTGAATTCAAATAAGTTAACAGTTAAATTTTAAAAAATAGTTTTAAATGGCTTAAATTATCCTTTAATGTATCTATTTATTTAATTATTTCTAAATATTTGATATATTTGTAACTTTTCTTGTTTATTTCAAATTAATTATAAGATATTTTCTAAGCAAGTTTTGAATAATATAAATCTACTTTTAAAATTTCTTTTATTTAAGTATATTTGTCTCTAGATTATAAATAAAAATATAAATCCACTTACAATTAAATTAAAAAGTGTTGAATGATAAAATATTACTAATCATTTATAGATAATTTGAAACTGTATATATATATTATATTATAATTTAAAATAAACAAAAATTACTCAATAATTTCATTAGGTTCTTTGGAAGTGATTTCATAATTTGTTTTTTGAATTTAATTAAAAAAATTGAAAAATTTTATTAATTTTAGAAAACAAATTTAATTAAAAATAATTGGTACATTATTTTTTTTTCACTCAAAACATATGTAGTAAATAATAAAAGTCATATTTTATTTAAATGTTCATTATAATTATATAATAAATTGTTTACTTCAAATATTTTTTCTATTTTCCAATCTAAAAGAATCTTAAATAAACATTTTTACATTATTAACTTATATAATTAAAAATAAGAAAGTTTAATTAACAATAACTATTATTTTATATAATTTTTGATAAAAAGATAATATTAATAAAAGATATCAAAATCATAATTTTTTAGCATAATAGATCTAGTGTTAATTATTTTATAACTTGATTTATAACACTAAAATGAGGCAAAAAATTGTTATCCTAAAATACATTAATTGAAAGTTTTTTGGAAATCCCACTGAAGTTTTAAAATTTATCCAAAACTTTTACAATTATTTATAATAATTTATTTGTTTAATTTATGATTTTATAATATTGTTTAAATGAAAAAAAAATTTTAATTTTATAGTATATTGTTATAAATATAACTTCAGTGTGAATTGTGAATTTTGATTCATTTGTGTTTTAGCTTTTATCGAGTCATCATCACATAAATTGTTGTTAATCGAACACTAAAAGTATTAGGTAAACGAATATGATTACGCGTGTGATGGATTTAACTCTAATCATTTTTACTTGTTATTTAACACAAAATTTTATCCAATTTTATCCTATCTTTGATTATTTTAACCAAAAATTAGTTAATTTATAGTTTATTATTTGTCGATATTAGACTATAATAAGCTTCTTTTGTACATTATTAGACTAGTTTTAAGTATTTTTTAATATTTCAATTACCATTTTTGGCATTTTTCTAGCACACTTTAAGATATTTTACACAAAAAAAGAAATAGTTTGAACATACATAATGAGCGTACTTTGTTTTATATTCTGTTTTAATTCAATAGTAATGACAAATTTTTTCTTTATTAGATATTCTTGGTAATAAAATTATTTATTATTTATTATTTTGTAGAATAACAATTTTATATTTTTGTTTAGAAGCAATTTTAACTTTTACAAGTGTGATTGATTTTAAAATGATATAGTTTTACTCGAAATGTTATTTTAAGCAATATTTGATCCATTTTTATACTATTTTTATCATTATTAAATAGATTTTGATACCAATTTTGATTAATTTTACCAAATTTTAATTCAATTTTATTTTATAAATTGTCATTTTTAGACTATTTTAAGCTCTTTTTGTTCATAATTAGACGATTTTTAGCTTATTTTTTAGCCCTCTATCCCTTTATTTATATTAAGAAAAAATTCCTTAATAAATTTAAAAACCGATCAACAGACTGACAGACAGACTTGCAAACAGACCGACATGTCAAATCCATAAGTCCCTTTAGTTAAAGTCAGCTAAAAATACATTATGTAAACTATATAGTATTTTTATGTAAATCCAGAAAACATAATATTTCCACATTAAATAATTTTAAACATTAATGAAAATTAATTCCAAAATTCTTTTAGTAAATTCATTAATTTCAAAAATTTCAAAAATATCTTTAAATTTATTAAATTTATGGAAAAAAATAATTTAAAATTTCAATTTGAAAAATTTTGAAACTAATATACTAGTTTATGATTTTTTTTTCGATTTTAGTTCTTTTATATATATTTTTTGATCAATTTTAGCTTTTTAAAAAGCATTTTTAGACATTAAGGCACATTAAAACCATTAAAATATTATAAAGAAAAAAATCAGCTATTAAATATAAAGAAAAAATCCCTAAATAAATATAAAGGTGTCAAATATAATAGCTCTTTTGGAATAAGTAATCTAAAAAATTCTTAGTATTATAAACTGCAATACTTGTAAAAAATATATATTTAATTAACATTTATAGTTTCTTTATATAAATAATTGGTAATCATAATCGTAATATTAAAATAACTATAATAGCATCACTTTTAGTAAACATTTTTAAAACTTATAACAAATTTAATAACATGACAAAAATTTCCACTATTTTAAAAATTTTTTTAGGAGTGTAAAATTAATTAATCGATTTTTATTATATAACAAAAAAGAACATTTTTATAAATTGAACTTCAATTAGAGTTTCGAGAATATTGATTAATTTATTTAGCACTCATGGAGTCCAAATCACAAAAAATATTTTTTAGTCTCATAAAAACGCAAAGTAAAGCGTAATATAAATTTTATAAAGAAAAATATGGTAAGTATTCGATTAAATTTACAAAGAAATAGTTTTATTTATTTTTTGGCAAGAAATATTTATTCAATAACATTTTTAACCAGTATTTAGCAAAATTTTAAACTGCTAATAATAATTTTTAGATCATATTAAGCTACGTTATAAACTAATTTAACTAAATTTTATTTTAATTTGTAATTTTTTCCATTTTTTTTTGACATTTTTGACTAAAATATGCCTGAGTTTTAAATTCAAAAAAATTAAAATCGTTAATTAAAACAATACTTCAATAATCAGACCACGAATATTTATGTTTTTTCCAAATATCACCTATGTAAAAATTAAAAACAACTTATATTACAAAATTTCGTTTAAACCACCAAATTTTAAAAATCTTTATTATTCAACCATGTTTCTTTCACAAAAGAAGTTTAAAAGTTAAAACACGTTGATTTAAAGAATTTTTTTTTTAAATTTTATCTTTTCTTTAGTTAAATATTTTATAATTATACGTTTTAAGGTTATAATTAATTTTTATACTAAAGATTCGAGTCAAAACGTAAAAGCCCTGAATTATTCAAAGATAACGAAAAGAAACAAAACATTTTATACAACAAACCTAGTTTCAAATCAAAATCAACCTAAACAGTAAAAGCTACTAACTTTAACTGATTAAAATGATTCAACAGATTCAAAAGATTCAACACATTCAACACATTCAACACATTCAACACATTCAACACATTCAACACATTCAGAAAATCGTAAAATAGTAACTTTTCCAAATCTCGATAAATATTGCCACGAATGCATTTCCGAACTCGAATACTGCTTGATTTAAAATGAACACTTCTTCGTCGAATCTGAAAATCAGTCTCACTGGACAGTTGAATTAAGAGCAACTCACGATTGTGAATATTTTTCGAACTTTTTAACAAATTTCAACATAAAACTTAGCGCTAATTAAACACAAACTTCGTCGCAATCCACAAACAAATTCAAAGAAATCGAAAACGCAATCCAACAAACAATCAAAGGAAATTACATCACAGCATTTTCAAGAAGTGATATCAAATAGAAATAAATAATAATAATTTTTTACAGTTAAGTAATTTGTTTTATATTATATTATTTTAATTTTTATTAATTAAAGTTATGAGTAATGATAATATCAATAAATAGTTAACTACATTATAATACTTCATAAAATTGAATTATGTAAATTTATTTCAATGTAAAACCAAACAAATGTATAATTTATACAATTAAAACAAGAAATAGTTTGAACATACATAATGAGATCACTATGTGTTATATTCTATTTAAATCAATAGTATAGTCAAATTTTGTATATTAAGTATTTGGCACCTAAATTATTTATTATATTTTTGCTCAACTATATTTAAATAAAATATTTCTAAATGTTTTAATTTCAATTGTATTTTAATTTTTTATCTCATTTTAACTAAAGGAGCTATTGGATTTGACTTTTTGTCTGTAGATTGGTCTTCTATCGACAAAAAAAGACTCCTATCTTCAATAAATCATTGTTGAAATGACTCCTATCTGGCTTAATATGGGCTAAAATGGCTTTAAAATGACCAAAAATGGATAAAATTGAACTAATTTTAGTCTTAAAAAAATAGAAATGCGTTTTAAAAGGCTAAAATGGACAAAAATGGGCTAAAAATGGGTTTTATAAGTCTAGAAATTAACAATTTGATTATTAAAATGGCTTTAAAATAATCAAATAAGGATTTAATTTATAATAAATAATGATAATAATAGGATAATAATGGGTGAAATATTGTTTAAAATAACATTATTATAACTAATTCGTGTTAAAACCAATCACACTCGTCATCATATATAATACTATTTAGTAATCGCTTAACAACCATTTTTTTGATGTTTCCTCGACGAGAGCTAAAACACAAATGATTCAAAACTCATAATACACTAACTGAAGTGCAATTTACAACAATATATTATAAAACTATACATTTTTGAGCTCACTTTGTAAAAGTCAGCTATTGGATTTAACATATCTGTCCGTCTGTATCTTTGTCCGTCTGTCCGTCTGTCCGTTTGTCCGTTTGTCCGTCTGTTCGTCTGTATGTGGACCGGTCTTTATATTTATTAAGGGATTTTTCCAAAAAAAGACACCTGTCTTCTAAAAATCATTTTTGAAAAGACTCCTATCTGGCTTAAAATGGATTTATAATGTATAAAAAAGAACTAAATTTGGGCTTGAAATAGGTCAAAAATGCGTTTTAAAGTCTAAGAATGGACAAATAATGGTATAAAATGGGCTAAAGATGGGTTTGTAAAATTGGCTTTAAAATAATCAAAAATATCATTAAAATCTATTAAATTATGATAAAACTTGGATAAACTATTATTTAAAATAACATAATAAAAACTATTCCGAGTTAATACTATTCTCACGCGCAATCATATCAGCTTAACAACAATTTATGTGATGTTTACTCGACGAGAGCTAAAACACAAATGAATCTAAACTCATAATACACTCACTGAAGTACTATTTACAATATAATATTAAGTTATAAATTTTTTAATTTAAAACATTATATAATAAGTTTGAATAATGCTTAAAAACAAAATAAATATAATTGGTCAACAATAGAAACTATAATTAAATTTCAACAAAATATTTAAATTAAGACACAAAAATTTGGAATATACTGTTGAATTAACTTATAATATAAAACAATGTGAGCTCATTATGTATGTTCATACTCTTTCTTGTTTTCATTAGAACAATATTTAGTAAAAAATATCTTTGATTAAAAACAAAATAAAATTTAATTATGCAACAATATAATAAATAAAATAAATGCTAAAAATAATTAATACACAAAAATTTGACTATACAATTAAATAAACATAGAGTTTAACCCAAAGTGAGCTCATTATGTATGTTCATACTATTTCTTGTTTTAAAATAAAATATCAATTGCATTTAAATTAATGTATTCATTTTACTTTTCCCTTTTTAATGTCAATGTAAATTTTAAAATTAAAAGTTATTTAAAATTTATTTTTATTTAATTTTGCCAATATTATTTCTATTTTATTTTACTTTCGCGAAAGTAAATGATAAATGATTTTACATCTTTAATTTTTATTCCAAAATGTGAAAATACTTTAGTTATAAAATATTGTAAAATAAATAAACATTGGAGTTTACCATCCGAAAAATAAATAATTTATTTTAATAGTTTAGATAAATGCTATATTTAATAAATTTTTACAGCCTTTAATTAAAACAAGATCAAAACGGTCGTAATATCTGACTTTGCGGTTTTGTTATTAACTAAATTTTTTCATATTTTTTGTTAATTTCGTTATTATATACTATTATAAGATATTTGTGGAATATGCCACT
>JAQGAW010004386.1:0-10974 GCA_034698025.1 Phthiracarus crinitus | reverse complement strand
CTTCATAATTGCATACTGATGCAAGTTCTATTGGTGTTTCTGGCATTATCTATCAAAACGAACATCCAGTAGCATTTTTCAGTACAAGATTAAGAGATGATGAGTCGCGATATACTATACAGGGTTAGAATGTTTAGCTCACGTTAATTCTAATGAATATTTCAGTGTCTACTTAGATGGTACTGATTTCACAGTTGTTACTGATCACAAAGCATTAGTTTGGTTATCAAATTTTAAAGATAACAATCGTATTCTTTATCGTTGGTCAAATATATTGTCGCAATATTCATTCAAAGTTGTGCATCGTTCAGGGTCACGAATGGAACACGTTGACGCATTATCTCGTGCTCCTATTGAAACAATACTCGTGTCTACAAAATTCAAAATCGATTCTTTGTCTAACGATATAGTTAAACAATGGCAAAGCGAATCCAATTTGCAAATTACAAAACCTTTTATTTTGAAAAATGATATTATTTGTAAACGATTTAATACTTCATTCCGTGCTGTTATTCCAAATTAATTTCTCGATCAATTTATGAATTTAAGTCATGAGAAATTGTGTCATCCGGGTATTAAGAGTTCAATTAAACAAATTGGGATTAAATATTTTTGGAAAAACATGATTTACGATATCAAACGATATGTCAAATCTTGTAAACATGTCAATTAGTTAAACCATCTAACAATTCAGCATACGGTGCACTCACTCCTTTATAATATCCTTATAATCCTTATGAGTTGTGGGGTATGGATATGGTTGTTATGGGTTCTTCTGCTAAAGCGACTAGAGCAAAATACATTCAAGTACTTATTGATCGTCATTCTCGATTTGTGTGGGCAAAAGCTACTCGAACAAACACTACTCAAGCAGATATTTATATGCTTAAACCTATTTTCAATAAGTACAAACCAAAGCGATTACTCACAGATAATGGTACTAATTTCAAATGTCGAGTCCTAAAACTGTTTTTGGATGAGCTTAATGTCAAACAAACCTTCAATTCTACATACCATCCACAAACTAATGGACTAAACGAAAAGGTTAATGATACCATTGTTAAAGGTATTCGTATGGAAACACTTGATAATTCAAATCTTAAATGGTCTATAATTTTGCCTAAAGTTATTGATAATAACAATATCAGTATTCATTTCATTACTGGTTTCACTCCTAATCAGTTGTTTCAATGTTCTTATTTACCAGTATACTTATTCAAACAGTATTGATATATCTAATGCTAGATGTATAGCAACTGAACGTACTGAACTATCAAAAGCCAAATGTAAAGCTATATATGATTCCAAACATCCAAGTTTAAGTTTGAAAATTGGTGAAACAGTTAAGAAGCGAATTCCTGAAAATAATCCTTCAAAGAATAAGCTTACACCAAAATTCGAAGGTCCTTTCAGTGTTACAAAATTTTATGAAAACAAAGTCAACTTTGAAGTTCAAAATTCAGAAACAAATCAAAAGTTTAACTGTCACATCAGTCAACTCCAACCATTTCACATACGTGAGAGTCTTCATAAGACCGGGGAGAATATGTTATTTATGTATTACCTGTATTACCTGTACTTATCATATAATACTTACATGTGATTGAAAGCATTAACTTTCAATGCAACTCTCAATACTAAAACATTAACTAAAATATTACGATTACTTTGTATGCATTTTACATGCGTTTCCATTATACAGTTATTGAAATTAAATTCTCGTTAATTGTTATACCTAATGAGTATTAGTAATTAATATTAATTGATTTAAATGTGCATTTACATTTGATTCACTCCTTTGACTATCAATTCAGTATTCGAGTATTATTTATGATATCCATAGTACAGACATTGCAACTGTGTGGGTGTCTGGGATATCATAATTGGATCAATATTATCTTTATATGACCATTCATTCATTCATAATTTCGGTTACGATTGTATTCATTCAAAACGTGGTCATATTAAATTATAAATAAATAACGATAGAAATCACTTAAAAATTAGATAAAATCAAAGCACTGATGAATTTACATTATACGCGCAATTAACAAAGAATGGTTTATAAAAAATACTAGCTTTAATATATCCTGTTTTTTTTTGCGGGAATCTCTGCCAACACATATTTTCCTATATAAGTCTCAGACATAGAAATCGGTCCAGTTTTAGATAAAAAATACTATGTTCTAATGAGTGGCCCAAATTTTCATGTTTTACTCAATTTAAAATTACAGATAAAGAAAATTTTATAGGAACTTTTTTAATTGAAATGAAAATAACATCATCCCATTAATTCCACACCACATAATAAAATGAAAATTAATTTTGATGAAATTAATTTTATTAACTCGGCTTATTAAAAAAACATAATATTCAGGTTTAAAATAAATATAAATCATAACAGATGTTGGTAAGCCATTATCACCAAATTCGACTGCTCATTTTATCGGTAGCTCTTTTCAATATTTAATTTTATACAACCTTGAGATATTAAAAAAGATTGACAAAGTTTCAAAAAGAATTCCACCAAATTATTCTAGATTTATTCTGAAAGAAAATATTGAATCAAAAGTTCTAGCTTAGTTTATAAACCATTAACTCAAGATCAGTATATTTGATCATTTTGCTGTCATTTGTCTAATTAGATTACGAATCATGTGTCACACTAGTTTCACTAAATTCAATCATTGTCTAATTAAATGTATTCATAATAACATTTATATTATATTTTTTCCAAAGTTTTATTCAGTATTAAGTTTTCGTTCGATAATTTTTCTAAACCCTAAAACATAAAAATTGTATCGGTATTAATGAAAAAATAGTTTGTTGAGATAAAAGAATTTAATTTCAATTTATTAATTTTAGATAAGAATTAGGGAAGTAAATTGATGAACGCTTATTTAAATAGTTAAATCTTTTTAAAATTGTTAAATGTTGGTTTTTAATCAATCGAAACATAATTATATGTTCGCTTTGAAATAGAATACTTATCGTAAATGTTTTGCTATTAATTTTTAATTAAATATAGATACTCTGATTTTTATTACTTATATTATAATAAATGTCATTAATATTTAAATTAGACTAGTATTTGTTTCAAAAAATCTTATACTGGAAACATTTCGGGTATCCGTTCAATAATCTAATTAAAATGTAATAGAGGCGACATTTAGAACTTTCCGGTATGCATATCATTGATCTTATCATTGATAAAACTAATAATATATAAACTAGACAAAATGATTATTAAAATGTATACAATGAAGACAATAAACAACAAAGTGGAAATTTTTTGTACTGAAAGATAATAACGGATATTAAGAGAAAAGATCGGAAGCAATACTAATAAAATAATGCCTAATTAACATAAAAATAAATGAAATTAACTTTTATTATTTTTACAATATTTCGACGAACAGCGTGAACTTATTGAAGTTTAAATCAAAGTTAAACACATTAAATATTTTTAAAATAATTAAGCAGAATGCATCCAAATATATTTTCAACAATGGCTTACCAAACAAATTTGAAGATACGTTTCCCGTCATAGAACTTATTATGGCGAAAATAGAAACATAGATGTGATAATCCACATGAATATTCTGTTTATTCCATCGATAATACCAAACGAGGTATCATTTGACAAGACATTTGTAATGAACTTGAAAAAACAAATGCGAAAAATTTCTTACACCAAATTTTCAACAAAAGGAAGCATAATATTTAAATCTAATAAGATTTTCCAATTTATAACAACAAATATATATGGATTTGCTGTATTAAATTAAAACATCTGATGATTAGTTTATAACGTTATCATTGTTGGCTCAGGTGTTGGAAAATCATGTCTAATAAATAAATTTTTCCAGTCAATATTGGGATATAATAATTCGAATCATCGAGCTATTTCTGATAGAATCAAAATGTTAAAATTGGTGGTTTGATAATTTATCTACATGTTAATCAATGTAATGTTGAATTGAAAAAATTAAGTACTGATGTAAAGAACACTATATACTCTAAATATAGTAGATATCAAAGTTTTGATTATCAATGAAATATCTATGGTTAGCTTTACTGTTGTCGAACAAATAAATGTAGGTTAAAACATTTATTTAAGAAAACAAAGCCAGTTGTTGCTATATCTGTCATATATTTCGGTGATTTCTATGAGTTGCACACAATTAAAGATCGTTTTGTTTTTCAAGTAATCAAGTAGTGAAAAAAATCTTAATAAGCTAAGACGACAGAATAATGCAATATTATTTTACAGAACAAAAGCTGAATTGAAATAATTTTATAGCTTTAAATAGGAACATGTTTTCCGAATTTATTAAAGTGGTAGAAGATATAGCTGAAGCATATGTTAAAATTGACGTTAAAAAATTCATTTTAAGGACAGTTTCAGAGTTTTAAAGTTCTAAAACTTTTGAATTACCGTCAAGACTTGATCGAAGCAGTGTGCGCCAAACCAAAGTGGTACTGAATTAAAGTTTTTGGAGATATTATTAGTCTTGAAACTCTACAAAAACATGCATTTTCGATAAAATAAAATAAAATTACGAATATAAACACCATATTGATATTTTAATAAGTTTATATAAATAAAAAAAGATCCTTCGACGTCAACCGATACCAAAGATAAGTAACGAATAAGAATTTTAAGATTGGGATCTAAGGTCCCATCAGTTGCTTTGGATTTTCTTAAATAAATGATTTTACTTTTGTTGAAGACTTGCGAACAGATTCTGCATATTTATGCAATGAATAAGTCAAATACTTTCTTTAAAACAAATTTGCTGAATAAATTACTGCGAAGATATTTAAGTGTAGCAAACATATACGATGCTTCATTTGTAGTTACAATTATTTAATACATGAAAAATCAAGTACTAATACCCATTAGATTTAATAGATTAGGATTATGTTTAAGACGTTTATAGTCAAGAATCCAATACTATACTTGTCAACAATACGGTTAATTTTATTCCAGTTTGTGTCTGTATCGTAACATTTGATAAAAAAAAGTATTGAAAGATTTTTTTTTTGTATTAATTGTAATATAAAAAACAGTGTTAAACTTTTATTTAATAGCAAAGGTATAAACACTGATAATTTTTTATTTGAAGAATAAGTAATTATAAATAAGTGAACAATTGTTTTATGATTATGATTTAATTTTAATAATTAAGTGATCAATGAGAGCAAAAAATTTAATTGATAAAATCAATGAAATAGGTTTGTGTTTGTGGTTATGTAATCATTAAGTATTTATAATGTTTTGAAGAGTTGTCCACTAATTTCAAGAAACATATACTTGATGTATGGCATTCAGGGGACACTCAGTGAACCCGTACGAGGGGTGAGAGCATAAGGAAATGATCGCTGATCCGGTGTTAGCACAAGTGAATCTTGTGCTGAGTGTAAACCGCAAATATCGTGTGACAACTAAAATGAATTAAACCATTATTCGCTTGTCTAGCGATTTACTAATTAAATTGCAATTAAATTTGTTAATCACTTGTTTCGTATCAATAAAATCAAAACCCTTATTATAGTGTAATAAAATATTTATTAATTATAAGATAATCGTGAAAACAAATATTAATGTAAAACTTTTGCGATTTAACAGTCTTAACGTATAAACACGACTGACTAACAAGATCAGTGAAAACAAAATCATTATACAAATCGTGAGTAAAAGTTATAAAACTTTTTGCACATAAAAACTATTGATAAGCGATGAATCATGAAACCAAAAATTAAAGACGAAGAAAACCGCTAAACTCATGATTGAAACGTATAATAATCCATGATTTTGTTTTCTTTTATTTTGACGTTGAACATGAGTTTGGCTCATAACATACTTATAAGTATCAAACTGTTGTTCAATTTTTTTTAATTATTTTTCATTATTTAATTTTTAATTTTTTAATTTTTTTAATTTTAATATTTTATTTCTCAATTTTAAATTCTCAATTTTTTAATTTTTATAATTAATTTTATTTTAAATTTCAAAAATATTTAATTATAATAATAATAGCTAATCGATATATCTTTTAAATTCAACAATGCTTAACTAAAATTAACAAATTAAGTTCAAATTTTATAGATCAGAATAAACATTTTTTTCATTAAACCGATATTTTATTTAATGTTTTAGGTTAAGAATTTAGAAAAGTGTTAGAAACTTGGACTTAATAATAATTTTGAATAAATTATAATCTAATTAATATTATGCTTACATGGGATAATGACAATTTAACAAAAATATATATGTGGACACTAGATTCACAAAATAATAACTCGTAGAAATCATTTCGATTGAATAAGTGGAAAAATACCAATTTCTTTTCTAAAACGTAATCATAGAGTATTCATAAACTTTAAAACAATTTGTTTTGTAATAATAATTTGAATCTAAATAATTTTGAGAATTTTTGCTAATTTTAAGTTCGATTTAACATCAAATAGAAACAGTGAAAAATCAGTTGAATATTAATCGATTATTATAGGAAACGGATTCAGTTTGGAATTGAATTAAACAAAAATAGGGATGATTTGATAGTATTTGATAATTTATACCATTGATTGTTAATATGAAAAGATTTTCTTTTGAAATTTCGATGATTTGATAAAATAGAGAATCATTAATGATATTATCTGTGAAATATAATGACATTTAATTGTAATTATTAATTACAAATTAATTAAATGATAATATTTTAATATATCCACTCACTTGATAAAATCGAAAATAATTCATAATAAATAATTTCCAACAATAAAATCCAACTTTTTTCTGACCAATTCTCTCAATCATAGTCATAACCTTAAATAATTAAAATTTATAGGAAATAAATTTTTATTTAACAATATCGATAACTAATTGATTTATTTATGGCTTCGATGAAATTAATAGTTTAAATCATCATGTGTTTAATAACGCGAAATGAAAAATAACATTAAATATGAGTAAGAATTTTTAATTAAAATCAAGATAATTCTCATTATATCCAGATTGACAAGATGTTAACCACTAATTATTCAATCTAAAATTATTTTTATACAAAAATTTCAAAGGTTTACAAATTGTTTATTTGTTAGAAACGATTATTAAATTTAGATTTTCGACGATATATTAGTTAGAACTAGAGCCTCAAAATAATTGAATTTAAAATAAATGAAAATAGAACTAAGAATGCTTTAAAATGTACCATAATTTCATTAAAAATAGCATTTAATTTTATAAGACTTTTCAAAGAATCATACAATATTTTATCTTTTTCAATATTCAAATTTTTCACTCATTATTTCCTTATTAATAATAATCCTTATAGTAATTTACTATAAATTAGAAAAGAAATTTAAATCATATGTAAAAAATTTTAATTTTATTAAGTTATAGTTTAAGTTAAAGTTAAAGTTAAAGAAGTTAAAGATAAGGAGTTTATTTAACTTAATAGTTATGCAAATCTCAACTTAAATAAATACCTTTATTTGTTTCCGAATAGAATTATGAAGTATTTTATTTTTAAAGAAAACTGAGTTTAAATTTTTATAAGCTTTATTTGCTTTGGTGTATATAATTGATGCGGTGTTTAGAATGAAAAGCAAAGATATCACCAAAAATATAATTAAGATAATATAAGAGATTTTAAAAGTAAATTTCATATTTCCATAAATTAATGGATATATAAATACACAGATAATTGATGTAAAGAGAAAATTAAACCAAAATATAATATTAGACCAGAATTTGTTATAAATAGTGATTTCATGAAATATAGAAGAAATTAAACGAATAGAATGCATTAAATTTCTGTTTAATAATATATCGCTATTAATCTTGATTATCAAAAGTTTAAGATAATCGCAAATCAAATAGAAATAAATTAAATGCAACATTACTATATTAATAAAATAATACACGATTAAACCAAATATTAGACTTCCATAAATGACAAATGGTAATTGTATTGATATGGATTCAATACTAAGGATATAAAATGGTACGAAAGTCCAAATTATCGATAGAATAAGTCTTGTAATTTTAAAAGAGAAAAACAGATTCTTCGTTGTTTTTAAAAGCAAATAAACTGCTTTTCCATCTTTAAGACCAATACTTTTTGGTGAAACACGACCGCACATCATATCAAACAATTTTATATTTGTTGGCTTTGAGTCGTTTACGCAAATCATATAATTTATTTGTAATATAATTATAAATAATAATCCTACAATATAACTTATATTAAAATGATAACGAATATTCATAAAATAACTAAAATCACATAATAAAATAAACATTGTTTTGTTAGAATTACTTAATAGCAAACAAGTTATAGATCGCATTATTCCAATAAAATTAAGTATAAAAATTACTATAGGTTTGCAAAATGGATCTCTTGAATCATTATCTCTTGATTTGATATCTAATCCAATTCTATAAAAATGATTGCCAACAGATTTTATTATTAAATTCTGTGGCAAACGCTTGTTAACTTTTATATTATTCACATTTCTATCCATTTTATTTGGTGATTAGATTAGAATGCTAAAGTTAGACTCCTATGAATAAGTTTATTATGATTAAATATATATTGAAAAACAATATAAATAAAATAAATTATTAAATATTTTTTTGAAAACGCGATATTTTATTGATTATTTGTAATAATATTTCAAAGCTATTTTAACAGTTATTTCAGGTTAAATAAAAGACAATCTAATTTACTATGACTGCCAAAGTTCCTATTCATTATTTTACATTTATTACTATTACACAATTAATGAATCGATAAAAAATTTATTCCATTAAAACATGTTTTTAAATTTTAATTAATTTTTCTATCTTAATAATTTATTCATAATTTACGCAAACTTAAATAATAATTTTTAAATAAAACGCTATATACTGACATTAATAATATCATTTTCATTATAATAGTTATTGTAAATGTACGTGATATTAACATACATTGCCTGACGAGACTGTAAAACAATTAAAAATGATTTTTTTCATATTCAAAAAAGTGTCAAAGTGTGCCGCCGATATTGTCTTCTTATAGGCGGCACATTTTGACACTTAGTTTTAATTAGTTTACAGTCTCGTCAGGCAATATATGGTTATTAATATCGTGTTTATGGAACCCTTACTGCCATCTAAATTTTGTTAAAGTACATAGTTTTTGGCGATACAGTTATTTGTTTACTGTTTGCTAGCGTGTGTTCTCAGTAAATTTACGCTCCGCCTCTTGAGCACCGAAAAGGCTGAGATTTAATTGACGGCGATTGTGGTGCTTGAAAGATTAGAATTTAACCATTAATTCTAGTGACTGCCAACTCTGGGAAAATTTTAGAAAATGTTGAAAAACACGTCTAAAGTTTCATTAAACTATATATTTTGTTATATTTACGTTAGTGGTGACAGCTTTTTGATAATTATCTGATTTATTTAATTAACTTTGTTTTAATTAAAAATTGAGTTATAAATGTTCAAATTAAATGATTTAACTTAGAATTCACTATTTATTTGCTTTATTTGATTATTGCTAATTTTGTTTCAGTTTAATCACTTACTTATTTGAAACTTGACAAATATGCCAATAATTTTGTGTTGTTTTGTGTTTTAAATTCAAAATTCTTATGTAAAACTGCATGCATTATGCATTTTTGTTTCAATTGTTTTAATTTATATTTTTTTGATTTTTCAAAATTTTCTGCTAAAATGATTTGGATAAAATAAATTAATTTTTAAACTATAATTGAAGATTACTGTTACTTTAAAATTTATATATTAAACTAAACCACAATTAATTTAAATTCTTAATATAATACAGTTATGTTTCTATAATAATTAAAATATGTTTTCATAATTCAATAATAAATAAGTTACAGATTAATTTTTTAATGTAATCAATAAAAAGTAACGCTGTTAGCTAAAGGGGTCAATTTGTGCTCGAGTGAGGTTACGTGATGTCAATTAAGGTCGAGAAAGTTATTGTGAGCTCGAAAGGGTTATATTGAGCTCAAGTAATGTAGATTGATGAAGGCTTTAGTGAACTTAGATAAGGTCTATTAGGCTATATTGAGCTCCAGAAGACTAGAGTGAGATCAATTAAGTTTGAGTAGGCTAGATTGAGATTGATTAATGTTAGAGTGAGATAGAATAAGGTTGAGTAGGCTTGATTGAGTTCGAATAAGGTCAAGAAGGTTAGATTGAGCTCGATTAAGGTCATATAGGCTATATTGATCTCACTTAGTTTAAAGTGAGATCGAGTAGGTTATATTGAACTCGAGTAAGATTATATATTACATAGCTTGAAATCGTTCTCACAATGCTTTAAAAATTTGCCATAATTTCATTAAAAATAACATTTATATATAAAATACTTTTCAAAGAATAATACAATATTTTAAATATTCTAATTTTTTCGCTAATTATTTCCTTATAAAAAATAACCCTTAGAGTAATTTACTATCAATTAGAAAAGAAATTTAAATCAATTGTAAAAATAAATCTTTTGAAATTATCTAAATAATTTTTAAAAGAACTTTTAAAGGGTTCACAAATTTAATCGGACTTTAAAATATTTTTTTTTATAAACTTGAGTTAAAGTTAAAGTTAAGGAGTTTATATAACTTTTAAGCAATGCAAATCTCTACTGAAATAAATACCTTTAATTGTTTAAGAATGGATTTATGAAGTATTTTGTTTTTTATGAAAAAGATATTTAAATATTTATAAGCTTTATTTTCTTTGGTGTATATAATCGATGCGGTGTTTAGAATGAAACGAAATGTTATAATGAAAAATATAATTAGGATAATGTAAGCGATTTTAAATGTAAATTTCATATTTACATAAATTGATGGATAAATAAATACACAGATAATTGATGTTAAAAGAAAATTAAACCAAAATATAATAATAAAGCAGAATTTGTTATAAATAGTGATTTCAAGAAATAT
>JAQGAW010004385.1:0-10974 GCA_034698025.1 Phthiracarus crinitus | reverse complement strand
AAAGAAATTTGAATAAATAGTCAAAGAATATTCAAAGAATTTCATACTTTATTCTCAAAGAAAATTTTACCCCTTGACGATTACTATAGTAATATCATTAGTAAGGATGTGAATTAGATCCCGTTTTTAAAAAGGATTTGTGATCTTCAGGAAATGTAATTAATTAAAAGATTAACTTTTGTTAATTAAAATTATATAACTTTAATTTTCCCGATTTTGCCGTTTATAATGTTTTTTTTCTAAATCTCCCGATAAATCTCCTGTTTTTAAGAAAATTGTCTATATTTTTTCCGATTAAACCATATTTTGAAAGAAAAATTTTTTTTACTAATACAAAAGTTAAATCATTTTACAAAATTTTCCATTTATTGGCCTCTAAGGAACAAATTGTGACATATTTTATTTATAATAAAAATTCATTTTGATTAAATAGTGCAACAAAGCAAAATAAAATTTATTTTAAAAATTATTTAAAATTTGTCTTTTATTAATTCAATAAGTATTTTGTTCTAAAACCTTTCAAAATTTTATTTATAAACACAAAATATAGTTTTTAAAGAAATTTTTTATTTTCCCGATTTCCCGCAGGATTATGCAACTTTTTAGTCCCGGTTTTTAACATCCTTAATCATTAGTTTGTTATATATTATGTATGAAAATTTAAATATTTTTGAAAATTTTTAAAAATTATGCTTAAATCTTTACGCGGAACCATTGCTGCTTTAATACATCTATGTTCCATAGTTCTTTCTCGATTTATAAAGTTCCTTCACTTTATAATCACGAAAAATTCAATAGTAAAGACGAATGCTATTACTAGAGATCCAAAAAAGTAGCTCATTCATGACGATAGTTGAGGTCTAGCTCAAAAAATTGACTTGAAAACAAATAACAGCTTTTGGCTGAGTTCCTCCTTTAAAATTATAAAACGTAGATCTGGTTCATAACAGTACTTGATACCTAAATTCTTTTGTAAATTTTTGAATCCAGTTTATCATCATTCGAGAATAATGTTTCGATCTAATGAAACTTATTCACCTGTATCAATAGGGTACTATTTACATGCATAACGCATTGAAGAGGTTCACGAGAAATCACAAGGTATTCTGTTTTTAAAGTGTTTATTTACATTGAGGCTGCTTTACATTGTGAGATATATTTGTCTAGTGATAGCTGGAGGTAAGAAATTCAAGAAACCAATATTGCTATATTATTTGTTACAAGTAGATGACTTATATCAACGTATCCAATTTTAACGCACTCTTCACCGATACTGCGTTTCGCGATCCAGTACATGTTGTTTATGAACAAAAGTGAATAAAACGCATCCTAGATGTTTTGACATTGAACCAGTTTTGACATAGAATAAGTTAGATTTATAACCATTTACCCGTACAAGTTTTACTCTCAAAAAGTATCTTTAAATAGGTTTTACCAAGGAAGTTTTAGAAGTGTGATACCACGGTAGTTTAAACACTCCTTTTGATTCCCTTTCTTAAAGGTTCGGATCATATCACTGGTTTGCCAGTTCAAAGGTACATTCCCTGCCTTCCAAACATATCTGAACACCCAAATTAACCATTTAACACTTTTATATAAAAGAGACGACCATTTCTGGTCTAATTTCATCCAATCCACCAGATTTTACTAGTTTAAGTGACTTTATAGCCTATGTTAAAGAAGGACTGTTCTTTTCTCCTGTTAGTAACTCTGAGATTTGAGAATTTGGACATACAAGGTTAAGCAGATCTTTAAAAAATTCACGTCATCTCTGGAGTATCTCCTTATCATAGGTCAAAACCTTTCCTTGATTATCTTTGATTGAATTCATGGATTAAGCTTTTCTATTTCAAAGTTGAGAGGATGATTTTACATAATAATTTAGCTGCTTTTCTGAAGTCGTTTCCAAAGCCACATCAGTTATCCCATAATTGAGCGTTTGCAGTTCGTACAGCTTCTTTTACAGACTTTAAAGTATATGCGTAGAGATTTAAGGATTGCATTTTTAAAACTAGTTTGTATGATAACTTTTTTTCATTAACAAGTGTTTGCACTTCTTGATACAACGTTTATTAGGCATATATCTAATACTTTATAAACCACATATTTCTAATTCACAACTGATGAGACCACTCTTAAACAAGTTCCACTCAGTTTTTCGTCAAACTCAATAGCTTGAATTTGGGAGAAAGTTTGTTTAATATTATATGCATAGTTGTTTTCAACGGTCTCTTAATTAATCTATTCCCACTTAATCCTAAATGTATTTAAGCTAACTTTAACTAAATGAGCTATTGGATTTCGGATGTCCGTCTGTCTGTATATGGACAGGTCTTATTTTTATTAAGGGATTTTTTCATTTATTAATAAAGGGATTTTTATCAAAAGACTCATATCGACAAAAAATAGTATCTATCTTCAAAAAATCATTGTTGAAAAGACTCCTATCTGGCTAAATATGGGCTAAAATGGCTTTAATATGGCCAAATATTGATAAAAATGAACTAAAAATGGTCTTAAAATAGGAGAAAAATGCGTTTTAAAATGCTAACAATATACAAAAAATGGCATAAAAAGGGCTAAAATGGGTTTTAAAAGTCTAAATTTGATTATATGGTTGTTAAAATGGCTTTAAAATAATCAAAAATTGCGTCAAAATCTATTAAATTATGATAAAATAGGATAGAATTGAATAATTTATTGTTTAAAACAACAAGATAATAATTATTTCAAATTAAAACCATTCATACTCGTAATTATATTCGCTATTCTAATACTTTTGAGTATCCGGTTAACAACAATTTGTTTGATGTTCACTCGACGGAAGCTAAAACACAACTGAATCAAAAATCTTAAAACACTTACTGAAGTACTGTTTATAACAATATAATATAAATATTTAAGTTTTTTTTCACAATGCAACAAAATACAGTAAAAGTAAAATATTCTTATAAAAAAATATAAATAAGTTGATCAATAATAGAAACTATAATTAAATTGTCAAAAAATATTTAGCACAAAAAATTTGGAATATCCTATTAAATTAACTTATAATATAATATAATGTGAGCTCATTGTGTATGTTTATACTCTTTCTTGTTTTATATTAGATTTAGTTGGAAAAGTTTTGTTTGAAAACCGAAGCATGCAGTCAATTAGGTTGTGATTATTTGATAGTTCATCAAATACTGAAGATTTAATATCTCTTGAATCGACAGCAAAGTCTATTATTGACTTTTAATTACAAATTAATCGTTGCAAGGTGTATTCATTGATATATTTGTGCTGGAAGTAAATGTTCTTAATGGATAATCCACTTCAAAAACAAAAATCGAGCAATCACACTCTTACAAGTCTGGTCACAGTTTCTGTCATGGACAATAAAATCTCCATTAAACATAATGGAGTTACAATCTAAGCTATCACATACCGTTGCAATTTAATCTAAAAATCAGTATACTCTTTTTCATTATAATGTGCGTATACCTGAAATATTGCTAGTTTTCTAGATCAAAATAACAATTCAAGGAATGCTACTCCCCTTTTTGGTCTCCAGCCAATTACCTGCTCAACTATTCAGAAACTTTTGAATATCTTACCTCCGGCATGAAATAGAATTAGAATTGGTTGATTAGTAGAGTTTTCACACTTAGCTCATCATTATTGAGCCTATTTATTTAAACTTTGTTTCAGTGAGGACTACAATATCAACATGATAATTTATATAATCTCTTACTATGTCAGGTTCTTTTACACGTAAGTTGGTTACGTTCCATATACCAATTTCAAGACATTCCATCGATTTTCTACATTGTCAGATTACTTTTTCGTGCAGTTGTAGCGCAGTGCCTTCCCATCACCGCCGTTAAAAACAGGATGCGAACTCATCGCTTTTCGATCTTAGACTGATAGTTCTCTGGAAAGGGAAGAAACGTCTGCTCGATCTGCTCCATTCCCAGGTTTGGCTTCAGGGGCGTGCCTTAGTATCCAACATCTATGAGAGGTTATCGAATTTGATTAGGTTGTCATTTTTATGATGAGAGTGCTCTCAACGCCAGTTTTACTACTTGTTTTGTTTCGTAACATAAGTACAAGAGCCTAAGAGAGTTCAACTTTCGTACATCGAGAACTATATTCTCGTCATATGGAGCGCTCTCGTCACATGTCCACATGTTCTCTCGCAAACAGAAGAAGGCTACAGTGTATAGCATTCACAGGTATTACGAATTGTCGTTCCTAAATATAGAGAACTAGTAGCTGAATACCTGTGGACAGTGACTATCCTTGCCTCGTGCGGCGCTCAACAGTGTGTCTACACTGGAACGACCAATTGTTATGTACCGTTAATTCTGGCACCTCTATTGCGTTATTTCCCGTCTAAGGCGACCTCCATTTTCGCCCTTTAAACTATACATTGTACATTAAAATGGTTTTAAAGTGTGACAATTTAAGATTTATAAAGCTGAGTTCACTTTTTGTTTGTAAATGTGTATGAAAAATGACGTCAGCGTTAAAGATCTTAAATTGTCACACTTTAGCTATAAAGCAGTAAAACAATCATTAATGTTTCTAGAATTTATTTCTAATTTAAAATAATTTCTAATTTTTCTAAGAAAGCCCATCATTCCAATATAATATAGATTATAGCAAAAATCTCAAATTTTTTGTAGCATTTCAAATGCATGTTTTCATAAAATAATACATTATTTATTTTTACTGAGACACGAGTACACTCCGAGCTTGTGCTCCCTTATTGTTAAATTATCGTATCGACATCTTTCCTTCTTATGCATTACAATGCGCAATCAAATACACTATATTCTCTCTTTTTATAGATTATCGCTTTATTTTCATTTTAATCAATAAATGTTTTTAATATTAAAATTAAAACTTTTCTGATCGAATAAAACGTCGGTAACTCGGCTCACGTTCCTTTTTGGGTGTTTACGGTTTGATTTTTTAGTTGTTTAGTTCGGTTCAGTTTTTAGTGTACTTATATTACACAGACCCGACAATAAACCGATAACCCTATAAGCAAGTTTTATTGACTAGAATTGGATTTTTTTCATAAGTTTATCAAAAAACTAGAAAGAGTATTCGCATACATAATGAGCTCACTTTGTGTTATATTCGGAGTTATTTCAATAGTATATTCCAAATTATTTGTGTATTAAATATTTTGTGACTTTTTAATTATAGTTTCTATTGTTGGTCAACTTTATTTTATTTTTTTACGCATTTTTTACTTTAACTGTATTTTGTTGCATTGAAAATAAACTTAAAGATTTATATTATATTGTTATAAACAGTACTTCTGTAAGTGTTTTAAGATTTTTGGTTCAGTTGTGTTTTAGATTCCGTCGAGTGAACATCACACAAATTGTTGTTAAGCGAACACTCAAAAGTATTAGATAAGCGAATAAGATATAGCTTTAAAAGAATTTAATTTAATAGATTTTAACGCTATTTTTGAATATTTTAAAGCTATTTAAAGAAATACAGTATAGTCAATTTTTTATCCTTTTATAACTCATTTAGTTCCCATTTTAAGCCATTTTTATCCATTTTTAGACTTTTAAAACGCATATTTGTCCTGTTTTAAGCCTATATTTAGTTCCTTTTTATCTACCCTAAAATCCTGTATATAATGCGCGCTTTATCTTAAGAAAAAAGTGAAATTTCTTGATATTTTATAACATGCGCATTATATATACGTGCTTATTATCTAAATAAAAATATTTAATCTATAGGTTAAAATATACTAATAAAAATTAAGTCTAAAAAATCAAAATATTGATCAAATACTTCAAAAATAAAGCAATTGTAATTTTTTTCAGATTTTTTTCACTATATAGAGGTTATTCCTTTTAATTTATACATTACCTTTATAATATTTTTAAGATAAAACAATATGTTTATGAAAAATTGTTGTGTGCAATATACATGAGTGCGCATAATATTATGTGAAAACTTTTAAAATTTTAAAAATTAATGATGCACATTATACATGGAGCGGTTTTAGGGTATTTTTGGCCATTTTAAAGCAATTTTAGCACATATTAATCCAGATAGGAGTCTTTTTTGAAAAAAAATCCCTTTATTAATATAAAGACGGACGGTCCAATACAGACTGACAGAGAAGTCAAATCAAATAGCTCCTTTGGACAAAGTGAGCTAAAAAATAATTTTGTACATTATTTCAACAATTTAATCTTATATAATATGTTAAATTTGTTAATAATAGCAAAATTAAATAAATCTTATTTGCAGTGATGCACAACGCTCGATCTGATGTCGCTCGATGCTGAGCGCGAGCGCTGAGCGTTGAATATTTACCGAGTGTGAGCGTGAGCGTGAGCGCTGAGCGTCTTTTGCAGAGCGCGTGCGAGCGTACCGAGCGTAGACTACCACAAGTATTTTTGAAGAAATATGATTATTTCAATTTAAAAATTTATTTAAAAAAACAATTTATATCAGCACAAACAAAAATAAATTTAAAGTTTACAAAAATCTTTTAAAAATTGTGAATATTCATTACTTTTTTTAATAAGTGAAAATAATTTTATATTAATTAGACTAAAATTTTTTTATATCAATATTCCATTAAAATGTACGCTCGGTTTACGCTCAGCGCTCGAGCGTGTCTAGAAAGTGAGCGCCAGCGGTTAGCGTCATTTTTTTGCCGAGCGTGAGCGTGTGCATCACTGCTTATTTGCATAATTAATATTAGGATCTAATTATTAGGGATGGAAAAATCGTTAATAAACGATTGATTTAAATCGTAATAATTTTTACAAAGAACAAGATTACGCTTATAAGCATAAATGAACCCAAATTAGTAAATTTAAAGTAAACGAATCGAACGATTTTCTAAATTTTGAACTTTTTTTTGAAATTTTGCACGGTTTTTCAATTTTCTGATATTTTGCATTAAATCATTGAATATAAAAAAATGTAAAGTTTTCTAAAGGAAAGTTTCATATTTAATTTTTATTAATTAATAAATTGGTAAAATTGTCAATTTAAGCATAAATATTAAATTTTATTTTCATTTTCGCTCATATTTTTTCGAATTATTTTAAAGTAACTTAAATATTTTTTTACTAATTATATTTTTAATTTATTAAAATGAGTGCAATTATATGTTTTACAATTTATTTTTATAATTAAATTTAAATTTTGTGAACGAATTTTGACAATTTTGTGGACAAGTAATCAACGATTTTGAACCTTTTTTGAACGAATTTGGCATATCTACTAATTATCGATTATACAGTATTATTGGATTTCTACGCACTAAATATTTTTGTATTTGTTTATCGGGTTTTCGGGTTAACCGTCGTTTCGGTTTCTATACCATCTTTGGGTAGTGTGGGGGCCGTGTATGACTTTGAGTGTGGTCGTTAGGGGTCGAAGATTTTATCCGAATTTGAACCAGTTTTTCTCACTTTACTCGTCCTTCAACTCCTGTTGTTTAAAAGCTTATGTTCAATTATTGACACATTTAATGCAAATATAATTTTCAATTTTTTATTATTAATTCAATTAACTAAACTTATAATTTTTATTATAATAAATTGATATAATTTTTAAATCAAAATTATCGATTAATTTATGATTGATATGATTAGGAAAAATTCAAAACTTGGTTAACATGGTATTAATCAAATGAGTATTACAAAACTAAATAATCGTGATTTATAGTTAACAGTAACTTAAGATTAAGTATCAAATTATATATATTTTAATATTCAAAAAGTATTCATTCGAATGTATTTATATTAGAATGTTATTAATCAATTTTGGAAAACTTATTCAAAACAAACATTTACTGATTATCACAAATATTAAGGCAATAATTATAAATTTTTAATACAATATACAAATAAGTGTTTATATATTCTCAGATCAATATTCGTCATCAATTTGTGATTAATTCGTGATTAATTCGCGGTTACTTCTGAGCAATAATATATGGCGCAAAGTCAGCAAAATTTATTTTGAAATGCTTTTCAATATTCATTTTATACATTTGATTTTCATCAGTAATAATCGATATTGAGGTCGTTTTCTCACCAATTCTAAACAAATTGATAAAAATCAATTTAAACAATACATGCCTACAATTTGCTTACCGTTTGGCATAATCTTCGGCCAATGCTGGCATAGAGTAGTTGACCACAAGTGGAAAATGATTCATACTAATGCCGCGCAATGAATCGGGATATGTGACGATCACGTTAGCGTTGCCTTCAATAAACTCGTTAATGATATCAGTTTGACGTTTCTTAGGCATTGTTCGATGCTATAACAGAAAAATATGAATTCAATTACGATAATCTTTCTCTTAAATGAAAATAAATATATATTCACTAATTTGGCGATTTTGTAAGTGTTGTGAGCCAACAATTGTTCCTCTAATCTTTCGGCTTGCTTTGAATCAAATGTAAATATGACCACTTGCTTGCGAAAAGTAGCCATTATTAGTAAAACATAAGTGAATCGATCTTTTGGTTCGCAATATATATAGTAATGCTTATTTCTTTGCACATTTCGTTCCATCATTTGCTGAATATCTCCGTCCTTATCCTTAATAATACGATAATTTGGAACTGATTTGTTCGCAAACTCTAACAAATCGAATTTAATTTGATCTCCAAAAAATAATATCTGAGTATCCATTTGAAGCGCATTAAATATTTTGGTCAATTGATAGAAAAACTGATTATTTTCGAAGAACGATTCGCAGTTATCCAACACTATTATCTTAATATTCGCGAAATCTGTCGAAATTAGTGTTTATAATTAATTATAAGATAGATTTATGGTATTCAATAATAAATACTGATAGCTCTTCGCTCAATGAGATCGACAGTACGTCCAGGAGTTAACAAAGCGATTTGAGCTCCATTTCGCAATTTATCGATATCGTCGTGAATGTCGTACTTCTGCGGATTACCACTGTTTCTATTGCTATAATGTGGTGCTCCAAGAAATATCTCGCAATACACGTTCATATAAATAGCTAACGCACGAATTTGTTTGTGAGCCTATTTTAATAAACGAAATTAATGATCATAATTACCAGTAATTATTATAAATTCGAATAATTAGCAAAACGTGAAAATTGAGATTACTTCTTGAGCCAACGCGCGACGCGGGAACAGAACTAGAGATTGGCATTCTTTGAGCTTAGGATCAACTTTCTGCAATAACGCTATCAATAACGCAGAAGTCTTACCGATAGCTCTTTTGCCCTCAACGATCGCGTTCACACCTAATCAACAGAATTATTAATAAATAAATATCAAATATGAATTTATAAGAACTTATTAATTGAAATATAAATGCCTTCAATGCACGGAATGATAACAGTTCTCTGGAGTTGAGTTGGATCTGTGAAACCATATTTCTCGATGCCTTTCATTAACTCCATTCGCAAATTCATGCTTTTGAATGTCGGATAACTGACATCATTGACCACATCATTCACACACTAATCGTTTAATGAAATCAATTAGTAATGAGTAACAAAAATATATTTAACGAACACGTATATGAATGGTCACCTCTTTCACCTCATTATCAATAGATGGTGAATGTGTTTGGAATGTTTGCCGTGAGTGTTGTGTCCATACGTCGCCTCCAAATATCACATTATCCGAAACCGCTAACTCCACGTTTTGATCGATTTTTCGGCCATAATTTACCGTTTCGTAAGTATTAGTGTTATTATCAATGCTCAAGTTATTGGCCTTATTTATGGCATCAGAGATCAATTCTGTATAGTTTGTGGAAATTGGTTTATTACCATTGTTAACAGTCGTCGAATAGTTAGCACTGAATTTGATTAAAAATGTATTCAAATACGATTGCGATACACAAGAAAAATTGAGGAAATATTATACCTTTGATTAGATTCTAATCCATTGTTATTAGTATTTCTGGACTTCTTTTGTTTGCGCTGCTGTCTCTTCGGTGGATCAACACTCGAATGTTGCTGTTGTTGATTGTGTTGATATTGATTGTGCGGTTGAGTGCGTTGTGATTGCTGTTGCGATTGGTGTTGAGCTTGAGGTTGTGATTGCGACTGTTGTGGCGGTTGTTGTTGCAGATGTTGCGACTTAAGTTGTTGTTGTTGTTGCTGTTGGTGTTGTTGTTGGGCAGCATTGAGCGTACACTCAAGAGAGCGTATGGCCTGTTTGTTAGCCTCAGCCGCATCCGTGTGAACGTGGATCAGCTTCTCGTGATATTGTAATTCACTCTTATGGTACTCTAAACTCGCGAGTATCGCATCGTTTACCAAATCATTGGGTATTACAGACATTATGATTATAAAAGAGTGGTTGAGTGTGAGCTAAACAATGATTACATGATAAAACATATAAACGTTATAAGTTATAACACAGCGAATAATGAATCACGTGTTACTGTAACGAGTAAAGCATACATAAACTGTGAATGTTGTCAGATCTAGTCAAACCAGTAAAGCATAAATGTTGAGTAAATCGCAATTAATCAACAATTGTTGCGAGCGATGGCGCCATAACACTATCAAGTGTTTTGAAAAGTTTTCCAATGCTAAACATTTATGTAACAAAATTTAAAATGTTTTTAATTAAACTGTTAAAACTTTATATTGAAATGTTTCCACTATTAGTTTGATTTGAAGTGTGGTAATACTCACACAATTTCAGTTTCAATAATCATGCAATTTTTGCTCATATATTTTTAATATTTAATGAATGCTAATACAAGTACAGTATAAGAGCTTTTGTAAAATATCAAACTTATAAATTTTTCTGATTTTAAGAATTTATACAAAAAAATTTATAAAACAATTTCTGTAACAATTAACAAATAAAATTCAAATTAAACTGAAATATTAAACTATATATAAAATAATAATCAAATTAAGAACGAGTTTTGTTCGTATCTTTTAGTAATCACTTTCGCAATTTCGATCAATCTTTC
>JAQGAW010004384.1:0-10974 GCA_034698025.1 Phthiracarus crinitus | reverse complement strand
AGTGGGGAAATAATAGAAGGGGAAGGAACCAGACATATAATTCACTGACGCCTCATCACCACTGGACTATCTATGATGTTAATGATTAAACATAATAAATTAAACTTTTTATTCGAATCACATTCTATTTCACAAATTGACGATCAAATTAGTGAATAATAAAATTTATTATTTTCATTTTATTATCATTGTTTCGTTAATTTTTATAAAAAATTATTTCTTTATATTTTTTAAATAGAAATAGATTTTAACGTGAATATCAAGATATTAATGTTGTACGCTATAGTCATATAAAGAGTACTTTTTTAAAGTATTTGTGACTAGTTTTATAGAAATATATGCTTATCTAATCCAGTGGTTTTCAAACTTTTTCCTTCCACGACCCAAAATATCAAAATATTTTCTTCTGCGACCAATATTTATTTATTTTCAAAAAATTTAGAAATATTTTGCACATTTCTAATAATTAATGATGAGAAAATGCTGATTTATTTCGAGCTTGAGTTTCAACGAGTTTGGCTTAGCTCAAAATCTGTAATGCATTGAACTTGAGCTTATTTTTCTAAGCTCAAAATATTAACTAATTGAGCTTGTGCTTACTTTAGAGCTTTGAGCTTGAGCTTGAGCTTGAGCTTGATTATAAATTAGAAGTTTCAAAACTTTCAGTTTAAACAAATTTTAAAATTTAATTTTCATCAAATAAGCAAAAATTATAAATATTCTTAAAAGCTTAAGCTCATATCCCTATGTTTAATTGTTACAAAATGCAAAAATCTGGATTTAAAATAATTAATAGACAATTTTATGTTGCGACCCAATGCTAATGTTAATTTTAAAAATGCTTGCGACCCATTTTTTTCTTTAGCCGACCCTATTTTGGGTCGCGACCCATAGTTTGGGAACCTCTGATCTAATCTTTAGTAACTTTACTTTATCTAACAGTAACGTATAATAAGAAAGAATATAAATCATAGAACTCTATTTTCATGTTATAATTTTAGTTAGCATCTATAGTTACCATAAAATTCATTGTGTATTTATATGGAAACAGAATTAATCACTATCTGTTTCTGTATTCAGTTTTATCTGACGGTTTTTATAAAATATTTTTTAGAGTATAAAATTATTTTGCAAAAAAATTATTCAATGAAATAATTTCTAATCGGATAATAATTTTGTTAATTGTATTTTAATATTTTTATTGCATAATATCTAGTTTGGTTGTGCTTTACATCAAATCAAAGTTAAATATAATATACAAATCAATAAGATTATTAAAACACACATTTAGCTATTGTAATCATTTCAAAATTTAATGTTTGTAGACAAAAATATTTTGTAGTAGTATTTTGTAATCTATTAATGAGGGCTCTTTTAGCCGATGAATTATAATTATACCACTTTATAAATTTTAGAAGTTAGTTTAACAACAAAGTATATGTAGTATTTTAAAAAAATGTAAAAAATCAAAAAAAGGAAAACTTGTACAAAAAATTGCTGTAACCGTCAACAAACTTCTGGTTTTGAACACTCCGAACTGCTGAAAGCTTTTATTTTTATATTTTTTGGTTTCAGTTACATTTAAAACAACCCGAAAGAAAAAAAATTTTATAAAATTATTACCATAAGCTATTGATTAATTAATATAAAAAAACAAATTTTTTGTCAATTTGAAAATTTAGTTTCGCAAATGATTAACAAAATTCAAATCATAATTGTTTGTTCATTATTAATCTGTGATCCAATAGCCAAACTTAACTTAGTAAGCGCTGGCGGGGGTAAAAGTTTTTTCAAAAAAGACGACGATAAGAATAAATCAATGAAAAGTTTTGATGAGAGGTGTAGTGATGGCGGAGAAAAGCCACAGAAGCGATCACATACGTTGGGAATGAAATGTGTGGACGAAATGACTTGGATGCAGTTCCAGTTGGGCGATCGTTTCTCTGACGTTTTCTTTGGGCGGTTTACCCGACGGAATGATTTATATGGCTAGGTTTTGTATGTATGTATCCTTCATCACGTTTTTGTATTTATTATTATACGCAAATTTAATGTTAGGTAAACCAAATACAAATAAATAACAAAATCATAATTTTCTCAAGTTTAATGAGTTTATCAAAAACGTTAAAATCAATTTATATATATATTTAGCGAATTTATACCGAAGGGTTTGGCAGCTCTAGGGTACACACAGGTACGATATCCGCACAAATTAGTGATGAAAGCGCAGATATTAATGATAGCAATTGGATTATTAAAAACAACCGGAATTTATTGCTTCAGTGATATTTCGATGGGAAGATTTATAACGATGGCTAAAATAGTGAATTCGGTTAACGATGAGTTGATTAAAATACGGGACTAATTCAATACACGCGTATTAAATGCTTACGATAAGGTTGATAATGCAATCGATAAGATGAAGCATTACATGTGGTAAGAAAAATTTTCGTAGTTTGCATAGTGACTCCTAATTTATGAAACGTTTATAATATTAACTATCAATTTTGGTTCAGTTATCATATAAAATGTGTTTGCATATAAGCTTTTTTCGGAATCTTTTGTAGCGCTTGGATGATATACAAGAGAAAATCGGTGGATGCGGTGCCTGAAGACGCGCGAGAGTTTGTTAGAGCTATGATCGATGGATATTTTAAGCTCACACAAACTTTAATGTACGCACTTTGCGATCTTTCGGATGAAGATTTCGACAGCGTGTGCCTTCACTTTCAGTTTTTCGATGACGAACCGCTTTTTCCACTTCCCAGAGCTATATATACTGCTCCTCTACTTCTAGCGGAGCACTATCTATAAATGAAAGCAACTTATTTGGAAGTTTATTCGTATCATATTTATCAAAACTTGCAATTAATTATTATTAAATAAAGTTATCAAAAATTAAGATATTTTATAATATTTAGCAAAAATATTTCTTAAATATAGGTTTTAGTTGTTCAAACGCATGATATGAGCGAAATATAATAATACATCACAAATGACTTGGGTTATAATAACTGAATTTCTTCTTTATGAATAATTTACCTGCGACCATACAATCGATTACAATGTTTAATCGATTAAATTCAAATATCACTATCTTTTTAATTCTGAATTTAATGTCAGAACTACTTGCGTGAATAATATAATTAGTGGAACTAAAGAACATATTATAATAATTGGGACACTAATAATTAAAATTTTCATAAACAATAAATGGAATTTCAATTTTAATACACTTTTTGTTTCTCAACAGAAAAAGTTGATTTTGTTGTGTGACAACAATTATATTTCCATATATGAAGTAAATATCTTTAATTTAATTAATCTCCGTTTCTGGTTTCTTAATTGGAAACTTCGGCAGGTTTTATGTAAACCACGTGACCGCTATTTTTTAGGTTATTACTGATTCAAATTACATATAACTAAATTTTCAATTTATTACTGCTAACAGCTATACATACATATTTTGCTAACATTTAAGACCTTAATGTAAAAAACAAAGATTTAATTAACATTTTAAATTATTTTAAAATTATACAGCTATGCTTTGATATTTAAATTAAAAAAATATATGGAGTAAGAAACAAGTTTTGATAAAATGTTAGATTAACTTTTGAATTTAATAAAAATATTAATTTATTAATTATGAGAATATGCTCAATTATTCTTAGCTTGAGAATCAAATGCTATGTGAAAACTTTAATAAAATAAAACTTAATATTATTTCAGTTTAAAATAAATTATATATTATAAAATTTATTTTTATATCGATTAATTAAAATTTAAAGTATAAATTATTTTCAATTTCGATTTAAAATTTTAAAAATTAATACAAGGTTAGTAGTTAGTCATTGATAATTATATTGTATAGATAAAATAGCAAATATTTTTTTATACAAGTCGCAAATATGTGTGACATTGTGATGTAAAAACGGTTAAGAATTCATTTGTAAAATTTTATATTTTTTTCATGCATTAAAAGAATGGAAAAATGCTATATTAATTATTTTCATAAAATTAGTTGTTATCAAATCACAAATAAAACTTTATTTTATTTTAACTGTAACGCACTAAACAGTTTTTGCTATTGTTTTATTAAAATATAATTTATAAGCATTTAAATAAAACTTTGTTATACCGAACACTGTTTGTTACTTTATTTTTTAAAAATAATTTATTTATTCAATGGTAGATTGTTTTGTTATGTTAACTTTTCTTTTGTTAAGCAATAATATTTCATCACAATCGTAATAAATTATTAGTTATACTGTTGATACAGATTCATGTAATTACGTAAATATAATAGACAGACATAAAGAAAATCCCACATCCAATAAATATTAATTTTGTGTGGTTAAGGGTTGTTTGTTTAAATGTTATTTTGAATTTATTTTTTATAACGTAATTTCTATATATTTCATAAATCAATACCAAAAATGAAATAACAACACCAATCAAGAACACATAATAAGTGCCATATAAGCGGTTGTATTTTAAAGTGACGACACTGTATTGATTGCCCTCATTCTTATTTTTTTCGATTGTTTTCGTACTAATAAATGTCGCAAAATACATCCATTCATTGTAAATTCCGCTTTCGGTTAAAATTGTTATGCTATATATAAA
Source organism: Phthiracarus crinitus (assembly GCA_034698025.1). NCBI lineage: Eukaryota > Metazoa > Arthropoda > Arachnida > Sarcoptiformes > Phthiracaridae > Phthiracarus > Phthiracarus crinitus. The sequence goes on along the minus strand of JAQGAW010004384.1, from coordinate 6,348 downwards.
AACAAAATTGTTAATATAATTACAATTACAATAAAGAATTTTATTTTAAATATAATTCAATATTTAAAAATGAAATATATCATATCAAATATTATCAAAACTGAAAAAGTTTAATAGAATAAAGAAAAATCATTGTCTAATCCGTTATTAAAATTTTTCTAAGTTTTTATGTATATACAGTTTCTAGCTATCAAAGAATTCCAACTCAAACAATATTAAAAAGGAGCGAGAGATACAGTCTTGATGTTTGAACAAATATATTTATTACAGCTCTTTTGTAACGCCATTCCTGACACTATCCCGACCACCTAAGACCCCTTCCGACCCACTCTGAACCCATTTTCGCCTACCCGGACCCTATTCCGCCCAACTCAACCCTACTGAGAGCCACCCTGACCCTACCACGACCCAATAGGATCCTACTCCGAAACCAATTTGAAATATTTTCTTACCTCAACCACCCATAAGGAAGACCCACCCCTACAAACCCCTCCATTGATAACTACTCATTGAGCTGGACCTAATGATATAGGTATCGAGGGGTGGGGACCCCAGGGGAGGAGCCTAAAAAGGAAACCACAAATAGACAAATTATGAGATTTATATATTAAGATTATTTACACAAAGAAGCTTAAGTAAATTTTAATAAAATTTATTTAATTATATGTAAGTAAGAAATGATTCTAAGTACAGGTGTACTGGTATTATAGAGTAGACTAGTAAGTCGTTAAAATTTTAAAAACCGACAACTGCCAGCACGACCCGACCCGATCCCTATGAGCTCCAGACCGACCAGAATATTTACCTATTTTTATACTTCAACTAGTTTTTTTACATTTTATAAAAAATTATAACGAATAGTATTATATATTCAAAAATATAAATTAATATTACAATACGAACAATATAAAAGTTATAATTTGATATTCAACCAAAATTTTAGACCAACCCGACCCTAGCCCGACATTTCGGATTCCCGTTTAATATTCTATTAAAGAGCATAGTTAGGAACCACAAGAAATTTGGAAAAATAACCCCCTTATAAAAAATTGAGAAAGTGGCCGTATGTCTTATTTTATCTTTAAAATCCTATGAGCATCCTCTGTAAAATTCTTTGTATATGACCTCCTGGAGACTCCGACCATATATATCTTTGATTATAGAGATAAAATACATACATTTGGTTTAGATTTGCTTCCAATCGAGGTAAGTTTAACGTTGAGATTGCTAAAGAATACGGTGCCGGTCCTCCACCTTCTTTAGAAACATAAAGTTTATCAACTAATTCTTTCGTAACTCTACCGCCAATCCATTCATATCTCTTGTTCAACTCAAACTCACTCATCACTAAAACTTTTCTATTGAACAAAACCATTTGCAATTTTCGGTTATAACTATTGTAGTTTAAATCTTTAAGTTCAAATAATCTATCTATTCTGTTGTTAAAGTTTTCTGCCATATCTTCGCTGTTTTTATACATACGCGAGTACTTAACAATTGGAGAAGTGGATAAAGCTATTATATTGTAATGCTTGTGATATAAATCAGTCCACGAATCGATTACAGAGTTATGCACTGGTCGTATGAAAAATGTCAGCAAAACTCTCGTGAAAGCCGCTGATAGTATAGTACTCGTACAAAGCCATGTAATCATTATTACTTTTTGATTTTGATTGTTTCGAACCGCGTTTTCATAATGTATTGGTTTTGAAAGCAATACCGCTGTATAATTCCATAAGTGTTTGAGGAATGATCCATCGGTCACTGAAGCGAATAAAATGTAGACTAATATCGATATAAATAATGCACACCAAACCGCTGGTTCAAAACTGAGGAAAAATTCAAATATAGGCCATTCTCCAGCATTGATCACTGATAGAATGTGGTCTTCTGAAAAAACTCCGAGCATTTTTGAAAGTTTTACTTCTAAAGATTCAACAATATCCTTATCTATTATTTCAAGCAAACTTGGAGTTAAAGGATACAATAAACTGTCCAATTTATTTTCAGTGACGAGATTGTATATATCTATCATACCTCTTGTATCGATTGTGCGATAAAGACTATATGGATTTTACAATTTTTTAATGTTTAATTTATTTTTATTTTAATTGAATAAAAGCAATACAAATTGATTGTAAAGCAATTAATTTTAAATAAATGGTTACTCACCGATAACTGTATTGTTTCGATAAAACAGCGAATATTTTCATATAAATTCCACAAATATGAGTTTTAGTATGATATGAAAACGGTTGTGCTTTGAGCGGTAAAATATGAATAATACTATTATTTTTCTGTATTGAAGTATTGCCAGAAAATGTTAAGAATCTATTTTCCATAAATGGTTCACAGAATTTATTCATTATTCTATTAAATATTTAATTTATATGAATGATATCCTAGTTTTTATCGTCTGAATTCGTTAATTTGTTGTATCTTATTATGACTTTCATTAAATTTTCATTATTAAAATCTTTATCTTATTTCTATATATAAACAACTTTTAATATTTATTATGCGATGTATTAAAAGGTCTTTCGATTATCCGGCAAAATATTTTGTAATTTAATCATTTTTGACAAACTTTGTTTATTTTATGGGCGGTGTCTTTACTGATATTTATTCTATTTTTATTGTGAAAGTGTATTTATTTTGCTTGAAATATCAACTGAATAATTAATTTGAATGAAAATACAATAAAACAATAAAACAGGATAGTAATTAAAAATTGATTTTTAACACACTTTACTAAATTTAAATGCCAATCATTTAAGATAATAAATTTAAACTTTTTATTTTTAATTTAAAAAACAGCTGAACGTCAATACCTTATACAAATATGCTGCAAACATCGTTTCAAGAAATAAATACTTTGACAAAATTTAAAATTAAAATTTTAAAAAAATTATAATTTTGATAGTTAGAAAAAATTGTAATATTATTATCATAGATGTGCCCGTTATTATAGACTTAGTGGCGAGATATATAAAAAAGTGGCGACACGGTATTATTTGTTACGGTGTTTGCTACATTGCGTAACTCTTTTTTATATATCTCGCCACTAAGTCTATAATGACGGGCACATATATGATTATTATATTGATTAAATCTATAAGCATTATTAAAATAAAATAAAATTTATATATACACATATTTGATGTTATTTTATTCTCAAATTTAAAAATATTTAATTGCGGTAACGACGTTTGCTGTAATGGCGTATAAAGTATGACAATTTAAGATCTTTAACGCTGACGTCACTTTTTGCTTATAAATGTGTATGAAAAATGACATCACGTTAAAGATCTTAAATTGTCATACTTTATGGTGTTTAATTTTCCGGTATTGATGCATTACTACAAAATATATAATACCTGTTATGAAATGATAATTTTTCTTATGTTGTCGTTGAATGGCCTTTATAGCCATTTAAACCTATAATCTTAATATATGTTTCAAAAATTGTATGTCTGTGGTTTCCTTTATAGGCTACTCCCGTTGGGGTCCCACCCGCTCAACACCTATATTAATGGATTCAGCTCAATTAGTAGGGATTATATGAAGGGGTTTGGAAGAGGTGGGACGGGTGCGTCGGTGTTGGGTTTGGTTGGGTCGTGGTGAGGTCATGGTATGTCGGGGTGGTGTCTGGGTTGATTGGGTTATCGTCGGGTGGGTCGGAGTATGGTGCGGTTGGGTCGGGTTTGGTCCGGGTGAATCGAGTTGGGGTCCGACTGGGTCTTGATGATGTCAGGATGGGTCAGGCTGGTGACGGGTTGCTTCAGAAAGTAGTTAGAAATGTTAAGGTTTGGTTCGGACCATAAAGTTTTGATTTGACTCGATAGCCATCACTCAATTATAGCTCATAAAAACTATTTAGACAAAGTCTAATTTTATTTTTTGTATAAACTGCTCACGATTGTCTAGATGGTATACATAATATACGACAATAATAATTAAAAATAATTTTGTAAACAATCTGATTTGAATTGACATATTTAGCAATATCTGTATCTAATAATTCAAATAAACTGGGAGTTATTGGATACCATAAAGTGTCTAAATTGTTATATTTAATATGGTTATAGATTTCTTATTTACTTTTTGTATCCATTGTACGATTAAGACTGCATAGTTTTAAATAATTATAATAAACTAAATATTAAAAAATTATTAATTAAGTTATATGAAGTTATTATGAACTTATTATTACTTACCAGTAATTATATTTTATCTATAAAGTAGCAAATATGCTATAAATTTCAGTCTTATTCCGATACGTTTATGGGAGTAGTTAGGGATGCCCCTCTAGGTTTGAAACCTCACACTGCTGTGAGATGGGTTTTTACTGTAATTTATCGATAAAAAGCACCCTATAGTGTGATGTGTTTTTCTAAATAAAAATTTCAATAAAAATCGCACTGTAGTACGATGGTTTTTTAAAGTAAAAAAATACACTAAACTTAACAATGCTATTGGAGTGTTTCATATTATGGTTTCACTTATGTAAACATGTCATAAAAAAATTACAAACATGCTGACATACGGCATACTGACATATACTTATCAATGCTATTGGAGAGTTACATACTCTGACAAATGTTATATAATTGCCGCTGATGTGTGGTTTATTATACCTATAATGCTTATTTTTGGTTTCACATGTCAAAAAAAATTACTTTGTGAATTGACATTTTCATTTATATGATTTCTAGGGTACTAATAAACGACATACTGTATGTCAGCCTATTTGACATACGAGCACATAGGTCCATTTGGTACATAGGTTCCATTAATATGGTATTTGCGAGAAAACAGTTATTTACTACTCAACGAATATCAAAAATCACATTTTGGAAAATATAGATTTTGAAACTTTAGTCACGAAACCAAAAGGTCCAAAAAAGCAGGGTTAATAACCTTTAATGAACTATTACTTTTTCCGTAAGTACGGAGTATGTCAAATTTAGACTATATTAAAATACCAATAAAGTTGATTTTTGTTTCCCCTCTTTTCCGTCAACAGTCCTTTCAATTATTATCAATTTTTATCTTGATCGTGTTTCAGTGTTTTGGCCACTTTTTACCACATCAAAATTTAACAAAAAATATCAGAAAAAAATAAAATGTTAACATTTATTACATTTATCGCTTATGAAAAAAACGAAAAATATAAAATAGTACTATGGGGCAACTAATAAACGACATACTGTATGTCACAGACATACGGCATACTGAGTAATGCAGACCATTTTTTTCAATGAATGTCTCATATGCATGATTTTCAGCATAAAAAGATATATACTTGTATGATTTTGAACTGCTATATGCATTCACATTACAAACGCTATTGGACTTGTCATTTGGACGCCTTATCATTGTGGTTTGCTATTCCTATATTACTTATGTTTGGCATAACAATGAGAGTCTATGATAGTGTATTGCTATATACAAGTACATTGCCAATGCTATCAGACTGCTATATACACAAACATATCTAATGCTATCAGACTGCTATATACATATACATTGCCAATGCTATCAGACTGCTATATACACATACATATCTAATGCTATCAGACTGCTATATACACATACATATCTAATGCTATCAGACTGCTATATACATATACATTGCCAATGCTATCAGACTGCTAAATACACATACATATCTAATGCTATTGGACTTCTATATAACTTTACTATTTATTACTATTGCTATTCGTTGATATCGCTCCTCTGCCGTTTCGCTCTAATGGTATGATTATTATATAGTAGGCTTAGCCCCCGCTCATATGCCTATGTTAGTGTATTGCTATATACTAGTACTATTACTTATTGACGATTACTCATGTCTTTTTATCCATGAATGCCACAACTCATGAAGTACTGGCGAAAGAGAGGTGAAACCATTGGTAAACTAAAATACTAGCGACTAGTAGTTAGGGGGCGAAAATCCCATTTTAGCGATTTTTTCACGAAAAATCACGGAGCTGTATCACTGGGTAGATATTTTTTAAAAATTCCTTCACCAAATTAAATATTTCAAAAAATAGAAGATTTAATACCATTATAGCATATATCTATCTAGTACCATGAATGAGAAAAAGCTATCGTGATTTTTTTGTGATAATGCTATAACTCAGAAACTAACATTCACATCGTTATGGTTATGTGCATACATATTCTCTGTAAGAAACTCTATTAAATAGTAAAGTCATGCAAAAAGTTATCATGTAGAATTGAAATTATATAGGTTTTAAAAAACATGGAAAATCCCGTTTGCCATTTTAGTGTTCTAAATTGAAAAAAATTAATGTAGACAATTATTATCTATTAAGTAAACAT